>VUQI01025095.1:0-38357 GCA_015106735.1 Paratilapia polleni | reverse complement strand
TTACTGATTTTTTTTTTTTTTTTTTTTTTTTTTTTTTTTTGTTTTTTTTTTTTTTTTTTTTTTTTTTTTTATTTTTTTTTATAATTTTTTTTAAATTTTTTTTTTTGTTTTTTTTTTTTTTTTTTTTTTACAGTCGATGAAAAGCATATGTTTCTGTTTGGCCATTAAAGTCCTGTGGCCTTGTTTTTTTTGTCCTTGTTTTAGGATTTTTTCAGAAACCTCTCTCACTGGATCCAGCAGCACATGGACATGAACGATGCTGGGAACTTTCTCATTGAGACATGTGATGAAACGGTCTCACGGGATCTAAAGCAGCAACTTCTGCTGCTTAATGGGAGATGGAGGGAGCTGTTTGTCAAAGTCAAACATGTGAATGCAACACGCTTTTGAACAACACCAAAAAATATCTAATAATACCATTCATCCAAGCACCTGCCAGTTTTTAAAATACAAACACGAATTTTATGGTATCTTCTATTTCATTGGCAGTATGCAAGAGCAGATGAGGTGGATAAGTTGAGGCAAGACTATCAAGATGGGATTAATACACTGAAGATGTTCATGGATGCAACCAATGAGAAGATGACAGCTCCTATCCAAGTATCTTTTCTGAATGTCAGAGCCTTTGTTCAAGATGTTGAGGTGAACAGCCCGTGCTCTCCTTTGCTTCCTTGATTTAGATAAATCCTTGTTATTTATTCTGTATTATATCGTATGTCATATATTTTCAACTTCCTATAGGAAATCAAGCACAAATTGCCAGCTATGGAAGCAGCCTGTAAGGCAGCAAGCCGCACAGCTCAGCTGTTGACCAAAGACACTCCACAAGAGGAGGTTTCACACATGATGACTGTGATGGCTTCAGTCAAAGAGCAGCTGAGTAAGGTGTGTACATGTCGATACACAAGAAGGCTGATACTGATGTCCAGTTTGTGTAGACGGTGCTTGAAACTTGTATTTGTTAACAGTATTTGAAAGTGTTGCTGTTGATTTTTTTTTTGTTGCTAGACAAAACTCCAATAATTTAAAGGTGCCAGAAGCAGAAATCTAGAAGAGGGAAAAAAAAACTCCCGAAGCTGAAAAGAGAGAATAATACTCCAGCAGCTCTCCCCTCTCTGCTCTAAGCCCCTCCCACCAAACAGGCACAGGCAAATGCACATGCTCAGTAGAAAGTTTGCAGCTTAACCCATACCACCACTACATTACTACATGGCCAAAGTCTAATCTGTGAGATCTCACCTGTTAGATTTTCTAACCCAGGACAAGCTTTCTGTCTTAAAGCAATTGGGGAAGGCACAGTAGTCTAGTTCTCTCTCAGACCTCTTGGATTACAATTTACTGAAAGGTTGAAGTTACCCCCAAATCATTTATTCATATTTACTTAGCTTTATTATGATTAAATGAAGGACTGCCACTTCCTACAACATCAAATTTACAATTTTCTTAAACAATAGATAAAAGCTAAAAAGCTTTTTATTCTAAAACATACACTGACATTTTCAAAGAATGCAGTCATTTTAAAGTGGACAACCTATATCGAATGTAAGACTAATGAAGTCTTTTAAGCACATCTGAAATGACTGACATTTGTGATGAAGTAACATTTCACTTGCATTTTACTTTCATCAGTATGCTCTCCTCCAATCAGATAAGGGAGAGATGTTTGCCTCTGCTTCGGGAGTGTCAATCCCTTTTACCTCCACTGGAGGAAATGGAGAAGAACATCACAGGCTTCTACCAAGCTCTGGAGAAGGCTAGTCATATCACCAGCACCACCGACTCTGAGGGACCAGTAGACTTTAAACAGAAATGCCAGGTGACTAATATAAATTAGAATATAATTCAAATGAGTTACTTTTAATTACACTGAAGGATTTTTAATTTCTGATTTTGAGCAGAACTATGTATTTTTTTACCCTAAAGCCACAAGATCAGAAAAAATGGCTAACACCCTGCCTGTCATTTAATACTGCAGGAACTGGCAACTTTCACACATAGCTGTAAGAAGTGTCTGACAGTAATAGAGAAAAACCACCAGACCATCCAAAAAATAATGAACAGCAGTAAAACTCTCCAGCATATGGATATGAGTCTTCTGCAGAAACGAGTAGCAGACCTGCAGACCTCGTCACAGGTAAACCTCAAAACCTACCACAGTTCTCCATCCCAGTCTTTTATTTTATTATTTTAGCGCTTTAAAAATGGCTTCTTTTGTCCTTAGAACTTGATTAAGGAATCTACAGAGTGGAGAAAGCATGTGGAGGCTAACAGCAGTCTTATGAAGAGGTTTGATGAGTCACGGGTAGAGCTGGAGAAGGTTCTTAAAATGGCACAGAACTTTCTGACAGAAAGAGGCAACCCAGAGGAGCTGCTCAAGAAGCACACAGTAAGTGTACTTTGCAAGATTCAGATGTTTTTTTCATCTTACGGTTTCATGTTTTATGACATGATATATATACTTGAATCGCAGTACGGTAAGATGCACAACAATGAAACATAACATGGTCTGCACAAAGTGGTAAACACGATGAGCAATTATTGTTTTTTTGCAGGAATTCTTTGGACAGCTCGACCAGCGGGTCTTGAACACATTCCTGAAAGCTTGTGATGAGCTGACAGATATTTTGCCTGAGCAGGAGCAGCAGTCGCTGCAGGAAACAGTTAGAAAGCTTCACAAACACTGGAAGGTTGGTGTCAAGGATTTGTTTTATCCATTAATTTATAATGTTTTAAAATTAAATATGACTTTAATAATTTTACAAATCTGCTAAAACTCTTTGTGTAACAAAGACAGAAAGATATTCTTAAAACATAGTGGAATTATTGACAGTAATGCATAATCATGTACTGACACTTTCTGTAGCTTTCCAGAACGTGTCAAAAGCAAATTGTACTGCTCTGAATCTGACTTGTTTGCTGTTGTCTTTCTCCTTTGCCAGGATATACAGACAGATGCCCCCTTTCACCTCCTGCACCTGAAGGTGGAGGTGGAAAGAAGCAAGCTGATGTTGTCACTGCAGGAGTGCCAGGCAGAGTTGACCAGGGAAAACCGCCACCTGGCTAGCATGGGGAGCGAGAGGCTCATCAAGGAGCACAGGGTAAGCACAGTGTAGATGGCTGGCTGGCCTAGTTACATGTATTGATTAACTCAGTATGAATCAGTTCAATGCCAGTTCACTGCCTCACATAGTAACAGTGTGGGGAGAACTAAAGCTCTTTCTGTGTCAACCAAATACTGTGCTAAGCAGCGTTTAGTTTTGTCTTGGATTCACATGCCTCTTCTGCTGTATACAAATGGTCTTCAGGCCTTCTTTAGGGAAAAGGGTCCCCAGTCCATATGTGAGAAAAGGCTGCAGCTGATGGAAGAACTTTGTCAAAAACTCCCCGAGGGTGACCTGGCTCACCAGACCTTGGAGACAGCGAGAAAGGACTTCGCTGAGGTCCGGGAGGAAGTTGAGGACACTCACCAGAAGCTAATGCAGCACCAAGATAAATGGAAAGACTACAACAAAAGGTGCAATAATTTTATAAAACTAGTCATTATGGTGACGTTCTTTCAGTGTAAACACTTTCTGTAAAGCTGTTGCAGTGGTGACATCACACATACTTATAAGAAAGGCTCTGAGCTGTGTTTAGAATTTAACTTGGTGTATTGTGGCGTGGCTGCAACAATAAGACTGTGTGCTGGTCATTGCCAGGCAGTAACACACATTCTTGGCATACCCAAAATAAACACATTAAAATTCTTTCATTCACTTGAGATAAAGAGCATCAGTTGTAGCAGTTGTAGTTAGGAGTGTTTTCAGTTTTCAGTACAAATATTTTAAAGGATCACAAATTTCAAATTATGTCAATCGGATATTTAATTATATTTCTTTAGAAAAGTGCTCATTAGCTAGATAAATTTTAAAGCGCTGCTATGGGTTTTGATACGATTTTTCCTGTTATCCTTTTTTTGGTGTGAAATAGGTATGCTGATCTTTCCTGTTGGCTTATATCTAAAGAAAGCCAACTGAGGCTCTTGAGAAACCGAGCTAATGACCCCAAAAAATATGGTGAGGTCAAGGCTACCATCACGGTGAGTTAGTCCCTTTCATAAACTCCATAGTCAAACTATTTACTCACTTTCCCATCTTCCTCTCTTCTGTGGTGTGTCACATCTGATATCCAATGGATTTCTCACTGTCACATCTGAGGAGAAGACTGTAAAAACACTTTGAGTCAGTTCACTCTTGTGTCCACATGGGTCATATCACACTCTGTTGTTGTGTGCAGGAGCTGAGGAACAATGCAGAGCTACAGGAGGGGAATCTTGGCTGGCTGAAAAGTCGTATGGCTGTACTGATTGAAATCTGTGCTGACAGCGATGCCCAGAGGCAAGGAAGTGCACTGAGCAAGCTCTCTACTGATTTTAAGGGTCTTCTGGCTTCTCTGTTAGAGGTAAGTGATGTTCTCATGTTTTTTTCTGAGGTGCCAAAAACAATTTAGAGACCACACAGTTAAAAGTAACCTGCCAATACAGATATATCAAGGGCAGAACTTATTTTGGGTAACTGGCCACATACAGCCCAGTTTGAGCTCTGTTCGGCTGAACCAGTAATTCATTTAAAACAATATGATTAACAGTGCAGTTTCAGCAATTTGTCTCATTACATGTGTACAAAACACAGTAGATCTTGAAAGGCACAAAACTTTGACATGTAGAATATTTTGGAACTAAATAACAATCCTATTTTACTTCTTTATTTGATTCAAACAACTTGTCATGATCTGGAAATATTTTTAACTTAGAACAGGAAAGAATTATTAATGACTTCCCTGCAATTTTAAGAGATCAGCAATTTTCAAAGCCATCCCATGGGGCTGGACTGGAACTTTTGGCAGGTTGGTTCTGGCCAGCGGACCGTATGTTTGACACCACTGAATTTTATAATCTTTTATCAACTACAGTCTAAGATATGAGTGCACATTATTACAGTTGTCGTGCACAACTATTTGACATCGTGCAACCCACCTTTTCCAGCCAATAAAAGCTTAAAGAACTGTAATATCCAAGAGTAAGTATTGTTTGTGATAGCATTGCATTTTTCTCTGTTATCTCTTAAATCAGGCTGAGAAGATGGTGCTGGCTGTTGGCGATTGTGTACAGTTCAGGGAAGAGGTACAAACTACACTGGAAGATCTGGTTCAAGGGCAGAAAGAGGCTCAGGCTGAGGTTACCAAAATACTGGACTGCTCAACTGCTAGAGAAGCCCAACAACTGCTGCTTGTTCATCAGGTATTGCCAGACACAAAAAATAATTCCTCATTACTATGGTTTGCCTTTTTGTTTTGCTTGATTAGAATTGGCACATTACTTTTCGATTTAAATAACTTTTATCGGACTTTGATAACCTAATATTTGTAACGTGTTTCCCTCCTCATAGCAACTATTAAAACGCCTGAAACTAAAGAGAAAGGATGTGCAGCACCTGATCACCAGAGGCCAGCAACTCCAGGCTGAGGAGGGGCTGGGAGAGACTCTGCAGCAGGACTTGCAGAGTTTAGAGAACACACTCAGCAAAATGGAACAGAATATGGATTCACAGGAACAAAGCCTTGAGGTGAGCAATGTTACTGAGCCTGATCTGAAAGCTATTGATACACTGGTAGTCAATGGCTTTTCACAGTGGATAAAATCTACACTGTTGCTCTGAATATTCACCTGCAGTACCAAGGTGAGAATGATGAAAGAGTGTTGCAACCCCATTTTTTTTCTCTGTGAGGAGTATTGGATAGCTAACAGTTTGGCAGTGGAGGATCTTAGAGTGTGAGTCAGGACATAAAGTGACAGACTTTCATAAATATAAGATGGTCCAAGACCATTTAGGATTTTATATACAAGTAAGATACTGGAAGCCAATGTAGTTCTTCTAAAATGGGAGTGCTCTCTGTTATTCACTTCAGTTAATAGCCTTGCAGCAAAGTTCTGGATAAGCTGCAGCCTACTGATAGTCATTTTAGGAAGTACAGCAAAAAGAGCATTGCAGTAATCCAGCCTACTGGATAAATGAATGCATGAATGAGATTTTCAGAGTCATGGCGAGTTTGGAAAGGTGTTTCCAAAGGTATTTTGGTGATATTGCTAAGATGGAAATCGCAGTCTTATTGATGAAATCAAGTTAAACGAAGTGCTGGAGAAATCAGCACATCATTGTCATCTGGCTCTACAGAAACATATAGCTGTGTATCATCTCTGTAACTATGGTAGCGAATGTTATGCTGTCTGATAAGGTTGCTAAGTGCCAGCATGAATACTCCCCAGCAATACTCCTTTCCTCTCATATTATTTCATTAAAATGCAAGAAGAACTTACATTAGCCAAAACTCTGTTCATTTCATCTCTGCTGTAATATGTTCTCTATTGTTTTGTAGTCCTTAATGTTGTTCAGTTATATCCGTTTTTGTGAAGTTCAATGCTATGTCTACTTGTATTGGTTTTTTCTGTCTACTTGTATTTGTTGGTTCTTTTTGTTCATGCTGGTTATTCTTTATGTGTTTTTACATTGTTTTGCCTTCTTTTTTTTTTATAGCTTGTTTGTATTTTTAACATCAGTCTCTCCAGGATGTGAGCCTTTTGCCTAATTCTGACACTTTTACATTATATTAATAAATTAATGTGTGTTGCTGCTTATAAATAAATGAATGAAGTGAAGTAAGAAAAGGAAAATGTTATGCATAGAGGATTGAAAGGTCTGACTGATGGTTTCTAATGGAGTATCTTTCTTTGTGAAGCATTACAGCTCTAAGGATGCCTGACTGCAGTGAGTCAGACATCTTATTCTTAATGGTTCCAATATAGGCTGTTGACATGAGGTGATAGTCTTGAAATGGAAACTTTAGTTGTGCTTTTTTTTGTACTAGAAGTCCTTAAAGATCCTCAGTAATATGAACACCAATGAATTTAATGTTTCTGCAGTTACTGCCTTGTGTGAACAAGGTTCTTGTTGAATATTAGCTGTGCTACCTTTGTCAGCATGCTGACTCATTGCCCCTGCTGACAAGTCCAAATATTACAGTGTCGTTTGCATACATAATAGTCATAGTCATTATCACCCAGTCAATCAACTGGGTGATAATTATTTTCCTGCTGTATTTGTGCTCCATTTAAGTATGAAGGTTTGATATCATATCAAAAAGCTTCTTGATAAAGAAACACCGAACACTGTGTCTCCTACTGTTGTTGGTTTTATATATAAATAATGGATATAGAAAAAATGTTGTTCAGACTTCAATGATTTTGAAAATTGTCATTCTCAGGTCACGCTGGCAGCCTGGCAGGAGTTTGACAGCCAACAGGAAGCAGTGCATGAGTTTGTTAATAAAGCACGCTCAACAATGGAGAGAGACCTGAACTTCAGCAGTCCAGAAAGTCTGGCGGTTGAACTTGACCAGGCCAGAGTAAGTCATTTATTTTAATTAAATTTGCTTTTTAAAGTTTACTTGTACAAAAAATGTCTTGTGGTTGACTCTTAACATTTACACTAAAACAATACTAAATGTCACCATTGTGTGCACAGGTGTTGCTGAAGCAGTGTGAAGCAGAGGCGTCACATATGAACACGTTGCTAAAGAGAGCAACAGAAATCCAGTTGGGTCCGAAAAACAAGACTCTGCTTTTACAACAAGCTCGTTCCCTCAGCGAACAAGTGGACAAAGTAGAAACTGGACTGAAAAAAGAGTAAGGAGACAGAATGATTTGTTTCATTTTTTTATTTTGTTATTTATACACACACACACACACACACACACATTGGCACATTGGAAAGTCAGTTGATCAATTTTTGTGTGAAAAAGGACCTGACATAATCTCAAGGAAATACATGTACACTAATAAATTTAACTATCTTGCATATAACACAAATACCGAGATACGAGATTGCCTGCAACTAAAACTTATGTTATTTGTAATTGTTACTACCCAAGTGTCAAGAGTCTGGAAGAAATGAAAGATCAGTGGGATCGGTTTGGAGCTGGATTTGAAGCCTTTTCCTTGTGGATATCTGAAAAGGAAAAGCAGCTGGATGTAATGAAATCTTCTTCTTTGCCTCTTGAGGAACAGATTGACACAGTCAAGGTACAGTAGTGTGTACTATAAAGTGCCAATGCGTTTAAACCAT
The DNA here is from genome assembly GCA_015106735.1 of Paratilapia polleni. Taxonomy (NCBI): domain Eukaryota; kingdom Metazoa; phylum Chordata; class Actinopteri; order Cichliformes; family Cichlidae; genus Paratilapia; species Paratilapia polleni. Next base: position 30,198 of record VUQI01025095.1, on the reverse strand, counting down.
GTTAAAGAGTAATATCAGCCAGCAAGCAATAACCACAAAACCAGAACACTAAAGTTAAAATCAATAAGGCTGTTTTAAGAAGCCGTCTGAACCAACATTGCCATATTGGTTAGCCCATCCAGACTTTCTCTCTTTTTGACACCCACATCAACCCTCTTTTTGCCTTTAACACAGCTGAGAGAAAGAACTGTTCATGACGTCTGTGGTTTGTATCTGACTTCCTCAAGCTGTCACAATTTTGACACAAATTTGCCTTTAGGGTGAAATTTATATTTCCTGTAAAACTGTAAGAAGGCATTCAGGCACAGAACCACAGAGAAAGTATTTCGCTGTTGGGATATATTAGGCAACAATTGAACAGTTCGTTCTTGAAGTTCAGTGTTGGCGGGTTTAAGGATCTTAACGACTTTGAACAGGACCAAATTGTGATGGCAAGATGGGGTCATATGAGGTCAGAGTATCTCCAAAATGGTTTCTTAAAAAAGGGGTCTATAGAATGACAGCAAGCTCACTGCGGTGTATGAGGCTGCATAGCTGCAAGTCAGTGAGACATAAAGTTAAGATCTGATCCTTGGACCGATAGAAAAAGATGGCTGGTCTGATGAATTACATTTTCAGTAACACTTTAAGATACACATTACCAGTTGCTTATTAGCTTTAATATAAGTAGCATATTGGCTGTTTATTAATAATTAGGAATTATAAAAATGAATGCCTTATTCTGCCTGACCATATTCTACGACTGCTAAGCCAATAAAGAGTTTTCCCTCATTAACCATCTGACTTTAATAAATAAAAAGTAACTACTGGTGAATTAATCATGGTAGAACCTCACTTTAGAATGGGAAACACATTAAACCTTATTTAGACTTTATTGCAGTGTAATTATTTTGCTTTTCAGGCTGTTGCAGCGGAACTTCAGGCCCGAGCTGAGGTCCTTTCTCAGCTGGAGACAGAGTCCCAGGCGCTGGCTCAGTTTGTGTCTTCAGGGGAGGCAGCTCGCATCAAGGCTCGTTTGACCCAAATAGGCAGGTACTGGGAGGAGTTGAAGGAGAGTGTCCAGCAGCTTGATGGACAGCTGGAGGAAAGCTCTTCTCACCAGCAGAAGTTCAAAATGAGCCTGGAGGAGGTGCATATCCTGACTGATACTGCTGCACTATGGTATTTAGAAAAGATATGGGTATACAGTTCATTGCATCTTAATTTTCTCATAGGTACAAGCATCTCTTAGTGAGCTGCATACAAAACTGGAGCATCCTATCAAATCCTGTACCTCCTCATCAGAGACCTACAAAGCCCTTCAGAGCCACATGGTATTCAGTTCTTTCTACAATTGCTCATTTTATAAGTGAATTTCAAAGTACAGCAATAGTACTGCAGGTGCAGGTTGTTCCTTTGTGTGCGAGTAATTCACTTTAGAGGTGATGCTTTCTTGGTCACTGGCATGTTTTCTTATTCTCCAGGATGTCTGTCAGTATCTGGAACGGCTGAAAGGATCCTTGCTGTCGCTGTCAGCTGGTGCCCGGCGACTGAGTGACAAAGAGCCAGCAGAGCGGACTGTGACAGAGCTAAACACCACCTATGACCAGCACGTGCAGGAATCAAAGGACAAACAGAGCACCTTGGAGAACCTGCTTTCTCTTTGGCAAAAGTATGAATTATTTAGCACACAATAATTTTAACAGATTTAGGATGAAATTAAGAAATGCTTATAGTTAAATTTGACATATAAATACAATACAAAGGGTTCCTTCACTTGCAGTAAAGTGAAGCCAGCATTGTAAATAAATCTTACTGTTTGAGTGCTCAGAGTTTCTGATGTGCTTCAGGTATGAGAAACAGCATTCAAACTTTGTTTCCTGCTTGGAGAGAAGTGAATCTGCATCCAAACCAGAAAGTCCGTTCCTGTCAGTTGATAAAGCCAAGCTCCGCAGTGAGATGCAGGATTTGCAGGTACAATTTATGCAGAGAGAAAAAAACCCTCTTAACTATAATATAGTATTGAATTAACAATATATTATTACAAAAACATGGATAAATAATTTTTTCCTTGCAGACCCTGCACTCTGAGGTCCAATCCCTTGAAAGGGCTCATGCTGAGTTGGTATCTCTGGGGACATTGTTGTATCCTACTGCACCTGAGGAGAGAGTTAGTCATCTGAAAGATGAGCTTGAGACCCTGCAGAGGAGATTACGTGTCCAAAATGAAGTCCTCCCTCAAAGGTACAGTGAAATAATCTAACCGAAAATTATCATTTTTAAAGCATGTCTTGCACTGACAGTTACCTTGGAGCCTGTTTCTACCCCAGAATCGCGGAGCTTCAGAGCCACCTTTCATTGGTAGAGCAGTTTGACCAGGCCCTGCTTAAATTCTGCCAATGGAGTGAGAACATGCTCTCAAGTCTGCACTCAGCTTCTCAAATCAACATTGGCAACCTGCAATCTGCTGCAACACAAGTGAAGGTAAGAATTGCAAGGAATTGTTCTTACATTTGTCCATGCCAGCAAAAACCTGTTGAAAAGATGACTTTGCCTAAACAATGTTAAATCACCTTTTAAGACTTAAAAAAATGCACCACTTTGTGTCCAGCTTTGGTTGATCAAAGAAAAGAACTCTGCAAAGTCCACAGACAGTTAGCAGATTTGAACCCAAATCCTTCTTACTGTGAGGCAACATAGCTTACCATGATACCACCATGCCACCCTTACATCTTGGAAAAACACATTTTGATTGTCCAGGGCAGCCCATGGAAATAAGCTCACCACGCAATGAGACATAATGCCCCTGAGAAATATAATTTACTTGTAGATATACATAAATATTATCAACATGTTTTCTATTAAATAAGTCTGAGGCGGGTAGAACAAATTCACCTTTTCATTAACATCATGTTACATACACATCAGTTATCGGTGAACTGATTATCTTGGGAATTGGGTTTGGCTATATTATTAAGATGTTTTTTGTCGTTGTGGACACTGTCAGTGTTACTTGAATAAACCAAAGAGTCCTCCTTCTTTGTGTCTTTATTGTAGTATAAGAGAACTCGCATAGCTTTTCTGTGTACCACAGGGTGACATTGTATGGCTGTTTGATCTTAGTATCGCAACCAAATATAAATATAAATAAACATCAGTGGAAATATAAATGGCAATCAAATGTTTTGTTAAAAAAAACAAAGATGCATGTTTAAATTTTAAAACAGTGGCTAGGCATAATCTTGACATCTACTAAATTTTTAACCTTGATGGCTATGTACTGTTTAGATGTCTTTTAGACTTCTTATTGACAGAATATTGCTCAGTGGGTAAATGTAAACTTTTGATTTGCTGAAATTAGCTTGGATTCAAGTCTTTGAAATGATCACATTTTGCTAAATTTAGACATAAAGGGACGTCTTTTTAAAGGCTGTGACTGACAAAACCCAACATCCAAGGATGTCTGGTGCTTGGAGGGGGTGCTTTTCTCCAGGATCATTTAAAGTAAACAGGCAGAAGAATTAGAGCTTTCAGAGCAACAACTGATTCTTTAAAACTTGCATCTGACAGGAGACGCAGGCGGCCCTACAGAAGCAGTGCAGTGTGAGAGAGAGCTTGGAGCAGCAGACTGAGAAACTCTGTCAGTTCTGCGAGCCTGGTGATGCACAGCTCCTACGCAGCAGAGCAGACAGCTGTCTGCAGCCCTACATGGAGGCCCAGAACATAGCCGAGCTCCAGTTAGAGTGCCTGGAAAGGCTCGAGGCTTTTTTGCAGACCCACAGTGTGGCGGCCGGAGTGTTGCGGGGTCTGAGACAGACAGTTGAGAGTGCTGGGAGCTGGGACCGTGGACGAGTAGAGGAGCTGCAGCAAGAGCTGACCACTATTGTTCCAGACATTAGTCATCTTGAGACTCTAGCCATCGATCTGGACAGCAGTCTATGCAAAAGTCATCTTCACATTGGTGCTGATGAGGGTTCTCCTAAGTCATGTCGCATGCTGGCAGATTCACTCAGCGCTGAGCTGGATGCAGTAAGGAACTTGCTGGGTACTAAGCAGAGTGAAGCAGAAGCCCTGGGGGCTCTGTGGACTTCATTTAGACAGCGGAAAGAACAGCTTCTCAAAACAGTGGAAGATATTGAAGAAAAAGCAGACCGCCAGCTCCTCAAAGAACCCAGTCTGCATGGTCTACAGCAGCGGTAAAGTATTACAGCAATATTTGATATAGATCAGAAGTGGAGTTAGTGGTACTATTGCCATTATGGGCTGGTACCATGGGTGGAAAGAACATACTCAACAACAAGATACTATCCCCCTGTCTGTCAGACTTCGGTTCTTTAATCAGCTAGAAGATGAGCTCCAGTCACACCAGCATGAGGAGCAGTGGCTGAGGGACAAGGGCAACCAGCTGGCCCAGAGAGATGCAGAGTTGGCTGGGGAGGTACTGAGGGAAATCAGCTTGCTAGAGACTACATGGGAGGACACCAAGAAGCTCATTACAGAGAGGTACTGAAGGAATGGGAATGGGAGGTTCCTTCACTTTTTAACAAGTTTAAGTGTGTTTGAATGTCTTTAAATAGATTTTTCTGTAATTTACTGTATTTTACACTTAATTCACCTTGAAGTATGCATGGATAACAGACACTTCTTATCTCCTTTGACAGGCAGGAGCAGTGCAGTGTCCTTGCTGAGCTTATGAGAGAATACCAAATCCTGAAAGCCTCCCTCAGCAACATTATTGAAAGTGCTGAACCTCTGCTTGAGATAAGCTCTGTTCTGAAGGACCATGAGGAAACTAAGAGGTCACTAACCAAGGTTAGAACAAAAAATTATCCTCAAAATATTACTGTTTGTATTTATGCCTCATTTCCCTTTCTTGTAATTAAGCTGCTCTCCACACAAATCCAGAAAAAAGAAGACACTTTTTTAGTTCAGATTTTTTCCTTTATGGCTAGTCATCGGATTACTTAAATACATTGCTGTCTTTACTCTATTTGTAGCATGAAGCAGTGAAGGTGGAGCAGGCTGCCAAGCAGCATGTACTGGATCAGTTTTCTACCAAAGGAAAACAGCTGGTGACTGAACTAAAGAAGATCCCTGAGGGTGACTCTCAAGTGATGAAAAAGGATATGGAGACACTTGTTGACCAGTGGCTGGATGTAAGCCTGACTTTTAAAAGTACAATTCTGATGTGTTGTTGTTAACAACAAAGTGCTCTGGCTGCACAGGGAGAGGAAGAAGTTTGATGTGAAAACTGGAATTCTGTTTGTGTTGTGTGTGTGTGTGTGTTAACATAGAGCTTTTGCAGTATATAGTCTACAAGATGTACAACAGAGAGTAAATGTTAGTCCGTTCTGGATTAAAATTTATTGTCCACACACTTTAATTAACAATGGCAAAATTTAATCCACTCCCCAGGTGTCTGAGAGGGTAGATGACAACATTGATCGCCTAAACCAGTGTTTGGTGTTGTGGGATGATGTGCGTAAAATCAATGAAGATATCGAGAGCTGGACTGGCACATGTGTGATAGAGCTAAATGAAAGCCTGAACAACCTCAATAATAGTCAGAAGATGTCAGCAAGGCTATCAGAGTTGCAGGTACAGTAAGATTTACGATGTCTTAGTAAAATTTGTAATGACTTGTTTTAACTCAGTTTGGTGATTGAGACTGTAGGTGAGATTGTGCTCTTGGGTTAGTGTTAGTGAGAGTGTTATACATGCTTTTCTCATTTGATATATCCTCAGGTGGAAATTGGCGAGAAGGAGCAGAAACTTGAAACCCTGCAAAGTAAAGTGGCAGAGCTGAAGAAGTGCAGTCAAAGTCAAGAGACTCCAGCTAAATTACAGGTACTAAATATGATTCTAATCATGTTTTTGGGTTTAGGGTATGATTATATGTGTGTATTCCTAAAATGAGACTGCACTCGCACTCTAGCCCTGCAAAAGAACTAGTCTTTCTTCAGTAAACACCACAGACACTTACTCTGATTGCATTAGGTGTTGGAGAATGACCTGCGAAAGAAGATCAGCACTGTCCAGAAGCTATATGAGCAGGCCATGGGAAACCTCATGGACTTCAGTTCCCAAAAGAAACAGCTAGAAGACTACATCTCACAGATGTCTGCATGGCTAAAAAGTATGGAGGATTCCTTAGTTTCTTCTCCAACTGGATCAGATCCTGAGGACATCTGCAGAGTGAAGGTACAGTCTAAATAATAATTACTTTAAAATTAAAGCCCTTGCAAAGGTGTGATGAAGAATGGTCATTTGATATGTATGCAATGTGCCTCTATAAAGTCTTTTGGATAAAATTTCCGTTATGTTGTCACTGGTTTTTTTAGTTGTTTGCATTGCAGACAGGCAGTCCTTCTGCTTTTGTTGTAGAAGACAAAACTGAGAATGTACACTAATAACCAAAACTGCATCTTTAAACATGATTTTAAGGACCTCCAGAAGGAGCTGCAAAATCAACAGGGGAGTATTGACTCCACCAGAGAGAGCCTCAATACATTGTGCAGAAAATATCCTTCGGAGGAGCTGGCTGGTTTGGGTTCAGCTCTCACTGATCTCATCAAGACTTATGAGTCTGTAAACCAGCTTTCTACCAGGACACTTGTCTCACTGCAGAATTGTCTTCAACAGCAGTTCAACGGTAAGAAGTCTGACTGAATAAAAATGTACCAAAATATAGCCTTTTAATGGGAATCCACGCCCAGTGTAATGACCACTAAGAGTTAAAGTCTTTATTCTTTAGGAGGAAAATTCTTGATTCTGTTAGAACTGCTTCTGTCTAAATCTACATCTGATATTTATTCTCTTAACCCCCCTGCCTCCTCAGACCTAGTGCAGGAGTTTCATCGCTGGCTTTCAGAACAGAGGGAGATAGTGAAAGAATGTTCTGACCGATCAGGAGACACTCAAGTTGTGGAACGTAAACTGCAGAAACTAAAGGTACAGCTGCTAGCCTAAATACTCAATTGTAATAGGAGTTCAATAAGTAATTTTAACTTTGATGGGAGTGAGAGAAAATTCTGTAATTTCCTTTTAATCTATGAAATTAAAACCTAAAATTACCAATTAATAGTTGTATGTGTCTGTCTCAGCTCAGTTACGTTGCTGTTTGCATTGGTAAACATTGGTCCAGACTAATATAATTATGTAGTGAAGACTATAAAGGAATTAAATAGGTAAAAATCAAAGATTAGTTTTACCAGTTCAGTATCTGATCAAATGCAAAATATAATATAAAGCATAATGCCTCTGCTCCAACTGTGGGTGTTCCCAGTGTGGAGGCATAATAACATCACATGTGAAGGAGTACAAAACTAAAAGTGATGTGGATTATCTATCAGGGTGCTATGGATCGTGTGGAAGAGGGTGAGGTACGTCTGACCCAGGTCTGTGAGGAAGGAGAGAAGCTCCTACTTCATCTTCCCAAAGCCAGCGCTGGGCAGGTTCAGCAGCATCTTTCATCCATCCAGCAGGACTGGGACAGCTTTGTGGAGCAGTGCAGACAGAACCAACAGATCCTGGAGGACAGTGCATCCCTCATGAAAGGGTAAGTGACTCTCCTGAAAAGCTTCTCGTAAAGCCATGTGTAAGCTCACCATTTACAAGTGAGGCATTTTGATTTCCTTGTAGGTTTGAGGGTCGCCTTAAGAAGCTCAGGTGGTGGTTGGAACATATGGAGAAGAAAATGACCACAGATCTGCTTGATGCCCAGCAGCGTGGTCCTGAAAAAGCTGTCCTGGAGCAAGTGGAGGAATACCAGCAGGAAGTCCTCAAAGAAAGGTACTAAATACATCTGTTTATTTACCAAGAAATTAACTGTGTCCTCTAACAATTCAAAGCACTTAAACATCCTACTTTCCTACATGCAGGGATTCATTTGAGCGTCTCTGTCAGGAGGGACAGGCACTTAATGAGGGTGGGCGAGGTGATGGAAGTGAGACAAGAGTTTCAGCTCAGCTTCAATCACAACACCAGGCCTTGCTGAGGCGTGTGAGAGAGAGGCTGCGCAGTTGCCAGCTCACTTTACAAGAGCAACAGGCCTTTGAAGAGACACTGCAGGCTACCTGGGTCTGGCTCAATGGTGTCCAGGAGCGCCTGGCTTCACTCAACAGCACGGTTGGCAATAAAGAGACACTGGAAAAAAGACTAGGCCTTGTACAGGTCAGTAAATAATGTGTGGTACCAAAAATGTAGTTATTTGGTTTACAGTGTTGTCTGGACACATTTTAAAGTATATGAGCTCATAGTTGGCTCACTGATCTTGCTTGCTGTTTTCTCATATGCTCAGGATATCCTGCTCATGAAAGGTGAAGGTGAGGTGAAGCTCAACATGACAGTAGGAAAAGGAGAACAGGTCCTAAAGCACAGCAGAATGGAGGGGCAAGAGGCAATTTGTCTGCAGCTCCAGAGCCTGAAGGATGCTTGGGCTAATATGTTGATGACTTCTATGAGTTGTCACAGGTAGGAAATGTGTCCTCTACAACTATCAGGTAGAGGACTGATAAACGTTACATCGTAATTTATAATTGAGTTTAACATAAATTTCTTGGATTATACACAAATTACTTAATAACATTTTGTCATGGTCTACAGCCGTCTGGAGTGGACAGTGGCCCAGTGGACCAGCTATCAGGAAAATAAGAGCCAACTGCAGCAGTGGATGGAGTCGGTGGAGCAGGAGGTGGGGATGACGCTGCCTCAGCAGCCAGGCCTCAAAGAGAAGTCTGCTTTACTTGAGCGCTTCAGAGCCATCCAGGCTGATGTGGACGCTCATGCAGCAGTCTTGTCACGCCTAACGGACAAAGCAGTGGAGATGCACGAAAAAACTGGTGACCAGACCTTTGGACCAGAGTCAAGGGCAGAGCTCAGTGCACACTTTGCTGATATCTCAGCTGTTGTCAAGGTGATTTAACTTCAAGCACAGAGTAAATGGTACTTGCAAATAATTATTGAATTATTGATCATCAATACAGAAAAACAGGACAGCTAAACATATGCTGCATCTAGGAAGCTGATGCATTCATAATTGACAGTGCCTCATTCATATCTGACACTTGGTGTTTACATTGTCTTTTTCCTCAAAGGGTAAAGTACAGTCCATGCAAAACGTTGTGTCTGAGCATGAGCAGTATCTCGATGCTGTGAGAGACCTCAATGACTGGCTAATTTCAGCAAAAGAGGAACTCCAGCGCTGGTCTGACCTGTCAGGAGACTCACTCTCCATTAAAAGAAAACTCTCCAAAGTGCAGGTGAGGAATCTTACAAGGTTATACTTAAGGCTAAAAAATGTTTGTGGTTACCTGGTGAGAGATGTCCTTCAGTTTGTTTTTTTCTACTGCACGGCACATCTCCCATTCCAGCTGTAGCCTGAAAACTTCCACAAGGAGGCACTTGGCAGACAATCATGCAAAGTTTTAAGCCAGTCAAACTGACCCTTCTCAGTGTCTTGACTTTAAGATATTCTTCTTCCATGCTCGTTGCCATGGAATAAGGAGATGGACATGAACCACCAATTATTTATAGTTTTATAATTTTGGCCATAGTCAAGAGCTCAAGATAATTAAGTTACCCAGTCAGTTTTAACTATTTTTAACCTAACCTGATATTTTTTAGTCATTTATATGATGTATGGTTTGGAGACAGTGGCACTAACAAAAGGTCAGGAGGCAGAGCTGGAGGTGGCAGAGTTGAAGATGTTAAGATTTTTGTTGGGAGTGACCAGGAGGGACAGGATTAGAAATTAGTTCAGGTTGAGTGGTTTGGAGACAAAGTTAGAGAGGTAAGGCTGAGATGGTTTGGACATGTGCAGAGGAGGGATGGTGGATATATTGGACAAAGGATGTTGAAATGGAGCTGCCAGGCAGTAGGAAAAGAGGAAGACCGCAGAGGAGGTTAATAGATGTAGTGAAGGAGGACATGCAGAGGGTTGGTGTGACAAAAGAGGGTGAGATGGAGGCAGATGATCCACTGTGGTGAGCCCTAAAGGGAGCAGCCAACAGAAGAAGAAGAAATGATAAATATGCAAAATGTACAGTACAGTGGGCTAGATTAATTTAGTTTACAGGTTTTTTGAGAAATATCTTCTTGTTATATCTAGTAGGGGCTGGATGGTTTGCTGCTCCTTAAAAATGTAATTAGTAGAAGTTTGCATTTATTTTGTTTGGCATTCCTTTGGATCTTTCCAGGAGTTGCTTGACTCTAAGCAGCGAGGCAGAGAGAGGCTGAGCCGGGTTCAAAGATGTGGAGCAGTGGCAAGAGACTACACTGGCTCAGGGGGCTATGAGGCTATAGAGCGAGAGGAAGCTGCCCTCTTGTCATCATGGGAACAGTGGGAACGGGCAGCACTACAGACACGTGCAAGTCTAGAGACCACACTCTCACAGCTAGCAAGCTCTGAGCAAGAGTTCGGCAGCCTGTCAACACAGCTGGAGCAGGACCTGCAGGACTTCAGCCGCCAGCTACAGGACTGGCGAATAAGGCTGACCCAAGCAGAGGGAAAAAATGACGGCGAGGAAGCTGTTAAAGGCTGGCAGATAGCAAAGGTAAGTCTAGACTTAATTTAGCTCCAATGAAAAGTTGACATTAATTAAATATTTTGTGATGGTCCATCACTTCATATTTGTTTTGCACCCAGGACACTTTGGAGGAACTTGTCAAAGCTGAGCCCATGTCTGATAGTCTGAAGACTAAACTAAATGATCTGTGCCGATTCTCCAGAGAAATGGGCACACAGTCAGAGAGAGTGTCTGCTCTCATTAAGGAATACAATAGGTGAGTAACAGTAAATATAGAAAACAGTAATCATGTTTTCTTTTCCAGTGTAAACTGTTGTTATATACAGTATATTATATGAGACGTTTTAGTTTTTTTATCTATTAAAAAAATTACAGACCAAGAAAATTGTAACAGACAGTAAGACAGTAGAGTCGACAATTTCAGATTTGACAGAAAAAATTATATGATCAGAGAGAAATCTGTTTCATGACTTGTTTCTAGTCTGAGTCTCCAAGCCTCCAGAGAGTGCCAGAGCAAAGAGAAGCTGCTGGAACAAGGTTTCCGCTCCGCCTTCAGGGAGTTCCAGCAATGGTTGGTCAATGCCAAGATCAACACAGCCAAGTGCTTTGACGTACCTCAAAATCTCAATGAGGCCTCGTCTAGTTTGCAGAAGATTCAGGTACAGCACTTAGAGTCAAATGCCATGAAGAGTCAGACACTTATAGAGGCAGAACACTGATTTCATTACAGTGGATACCAACAAAGTGCCATTTTTTCTCAACAGGAGTTTCTAAGTGATAGGGAGCAAGGTCAGTCAAAGCTGAATGCTGTGTTTGTGAATGGTGAGCTTATCTCTAGTGTCACAGCGAAAGACAAAGTTGATGGAGTTCGGGCTAAAATGAGCACTGCCAGAGAGGACTGGAAAAACATGATGTCCAATCTGCACAACAGAGAGACAAGTCTACAAGTAAGCATATGAATATCCCTTGTCATTAACTGAGGAAATCTAATTCTCTAAAACCTGTAGTGTAGAAATTAGTTTTATGTCAAGAGAAATTCTGCAGCAGTCTTCCTATGTGTTTCAGAACCTTCTGTCTCAGATGAAAGACTTTGAGGCAAGTGCAGAACCTCTTCAGGAGTTTGTAAATGCCACAGAACTGGCTGTACAGGAGAGCAGCACAAGACTTCATGATCTCACAGCCAAGAAGTTGGAGCTTCACAAGCTACAGGTACTAATGTCCAAAATCCCCCAAATTTGAAACATCCATGGAAGCCAATCATGCTCAAGTGCAACAACCACTCAGACTTTAAGTGTGAACCTGACTTCCATTCACAGAGGCTCTCCATTCCAGCTAAGTTACAGAGTTGTAGTATTTCTGCTCTTCACTTTGGATGCACTGCCAAGAGCTTATGCTAACTGCCAAGACTTTCTGCTCTTCTTTGCTACTCACTTGTGTTTTTAATAGTGTCTTGCATATGAGTTAATATTCAACTTATGAAAAGTGCTTTTAGAATATTGTCCATTGTTTAAACCTGTCCACCAACTATTTTCTGAGGGCTTGACTGCATGTCGTGACCAGGAGCTTTGCTGAGAGTAACACTGGCCAGATATCTCATTCGCTTTTCTTTTTGTCATGTTTCCATCTCTAACTCCCTGCTGTGTGTCTGAATTTAACTGTCTTGTATTTCTGTGCGTCAGCTTGCATGCGTCTTTGATAACCTGCTTGTGCTCTTCCAGTCTGTGCTTGAGGAGTTAGCCTCTCAGGAGGTTCAGCTGAACAGGCTGAAAGAGAAGGCCCAGCTGTTGTGGGATGAACACGCTGCCGGCAAGGGTTTTGTGCACCGTGTGTCGCAACTCTCTGCTCAGTACCTAGCTTTAACCAACCTGACCAAGGTAAAGTAATGCTTACCAAACTGCTTGTGCACAGGGGCATTTCTGGGGTAGACCTGGAGAAAGGACAGAGGCACTAGACTGGACAGAGCTCTGACTTAGTAATATTTTACAGGTGATAGACAGTGATGGTACTAACTCACCATAGTTAAATACTAATTCCTTTGTTTTGTAATTGTTGTGTTTTAATGAGGATATACAAACTAGTTCCCTTCATTTCTTATGTAATTAATCCTTACAAGACATCAACATCTGCATGTGAACTTAAGTTTGAAGCTGCTGTGAATTCGATCTGTCCAACCTGATGCATATTGGTAACTTTCTGGTTGTTTCTGCTTTATGGTTGTGCAGGAGAAAGCATCACGAATCGATCGGATAGTGACTGAACACCAGCTTTTCTCCCAAGGTTTAAAAGAGCTGCAGAACTGGGTGGCTGACACCAGCCATATGTTGCAGACTTACTGTGCTCCCACGGCTGACAAAAATGTTCTTGACAGCAGGATGATCAAGCTGGAGGTATACAAAGTCAATATTAGTTTTCAAAAGTAAAACATATCAGTTTGAATACCCAACATTGGATCGTAATAAGTGCACGTGTGAACTTTGCACTAGGCCTTGCTGACTGCACGTCAGGAGAAGGAGATCCAGCTGAAGATGCTGATCACAAGAGGAGAGTCAGTTCAGAGGAACACCTCAGCTGAGGGAGTACCTGCAGTCCAAAAACAAATACAGGACCTAAAAGATTCTTGGGATGCCCTGCTCTCTGCTTCTATTCAGTGCAAAAGGTTTGTTCTTTAGCAAAAGTAACAGCAAAGTCCTTTGGTTACTGTATACTACATTCTCCAAGAAATGTTTTTCTATGGAAAGTGTAGACATCCTCTTCTGAGGCTGCTTCTATGTTTCTGTTTTTCATTTTGTATTGCTGCTACTGCTCTAAACATTGTCTGACATTATTGTAATCTTTAAAATCAACAGTCAGTTGGAGGGTTCCCTGTCTAAGTGGACCAGTTACCAGGAGGATGTACGCCAGTTTGTGGCTTGGATTGAGCATGTTGAGGAGAGTCTTGATCCTGCTGATAAACAATGCCCAGAAATGAGAGATAAAACTGCTAATTTGAGCAAAGCTAAGGTACTGCAATCTTCTACTACTATGACAGCTACATACTGTGTGCTATATAAGATTTATCGCACTAACCTTCCACTCTCATATTCTTACAAGTAGTGTGGGGTTCAAAATCAATACCTTTAAGTACAAGAGGCAATACTTTTGAAATTTTTTATAATTTATTGTTAACACTGTTGTTTCAGTTACTGTATGAGGAAGTGCTCAGCCACAACACCCTACTGGACACCATAACAGCAAAGAGTGCCAGCATCACTGAGAACTATGTCACTCAATTGGAGCTCCAAGATCTGCAGGAGCGCTATAACACTGTCAAAGACAATGCAATGGTAACAAGCAACACATTTGAACAGCGCTAGGTGGTGAATCTTATGCAGAGTTTCAGTTTCAGTATTAACACTTGTTCCAAATATTAACCAAAAGATGTTTGCAAAAAAAATAAAATGAAAAACAGTGTCACACAGCTTGTTTCAGAGTTTTTATTGCTATCCACTTCCTCAGAGGGCAGTTGGCAAAGCAGAGGAGCTGGTGAAAGCCCACCAAGAGTATCAACGGGGCCTTCATGCATTTGAGGAGTGGCTGGAACAGGAACAAGAGAAGCTTGGCTGCTACACCCAGCTGGAGGGTGATGTTGATATGCTGGAGGAGACTCTCCAAAAGCTGCAGGTGTGAAAATTATCACTGTGGAAATTATCACTCAATAAGCATGAAATGCTATTAGAAAACACTATTACACAGCCAGAAGTTGTAGTCAGTTAATATATTACATAAAAATTTAGAGACATGAAAGTGCTGAACATCTATTCAATTACAGGAACTGCAGCTTCACTGCACAGAAGGCCAGGCTTTACTAAACACCCTATTGGTCAGTCGAGAACTGGTCATTCCCTGGGGCCTGCCTCAGCTAGAAGATAGAGCTCTAGAAACACTTGAGCAGGAGTGGCGGCTTTACCAGGCCCGGCTGGCTGACACCCGAGCCCAACTCAACAGTGCTCTAGCCAAACTCCGGCAGATGGAGCAGAAGTTCCAGCGTCTTGACAGCTGGCTAAAGGGCATGGAGACCAAAGCGCAACTGCGTAGTCATCGGCGGTCTGATCGTGCCACTAAAGATGCTCAGCTTCAGCTGATAAAGGTTAGTGTACAAAAGGTATACCCATGAAAATGTTTTCCACTATTGTACAAATCCACAGTGATTTGTAAGTAATTAGTGGCTGAATAATTTTGTCATAATACTGTGTCACTCACGACTTTGTATTGTCTCTCTCTATCAGGTCATTTAGTTTTTCCAGTTTTCATGGCTGAATGTTGAAGAAATTAATTTGCTCTGTAATCAAGTAATGAATGTAATGAAATCTAATTAGCCAAGTCTTGTCATGACATTAATAGCAGTGCTTCTTTAATTAGAGCTGGCAGGAGGAAGTACTGGTTTATCAAGAAGAAATGGAGGGCCTTAGTCTGTTGGCTCAGCAAGTTCTCGATGAGACGCATATTAGCAGCAGGATCAGTACCAGAGCCACCCAGATCACAGCCCGCTACCATGCCCTGCTTCTACATTTACTGGTAACATGATCATGAACTATGGAGTCAGAGTAACTGCTACTGTAGCTGTGAATATTAATCTGCCTATATTACCATACACATTCCTATATACTTTAATACATGCTTATCAGTATATTAAAATTGATTGTAAATCTATTTTGTGACCGATAATTGAAAAGATTTCATAAGTTTAAGCTACCCTAAGCCCTATTGCTTTTTTTTTTAAAAAAACTTTACGGTGTATTGCAGGAGACTATCAAACAGCTCCAGGAAGAGGTGTCTTGCATTGAAGAGGCACAGTGTGTCTTCACCACCTTCTCAGACTGGCTCAGCACAGCTCAGAATAACTTCAGTACTGTGGCTATAAGTGTTGATATAGTGGATCGCTTTGCCATGGAGAGAAAGATGAAGAAACTAGAGGTATAGTTTATAACATAGCATGCATGTTTTCTGCTTATGATGTCTGTAAAGACGTTCACAGGATTAGACACCCTACAGATATGAATGTCATTGCTCTGGCCTGGCATAGGATGTGCTTGGTCAGTACTAAACTTTTAAAGATATGTTTTATCAGAACAAATTCCACAGTTGTGATAAAAATAGTTAAACAATCATAATGACCAATCTGGTATTTGTTTGTTCAACATTTAATGACATGTCATGTTGTGTTAACATAGATAGAAGTAATTAGTTTTTATTATAGTGTTTATTATAAGTTGGCTATATTTGTTTCTAAAGCCACAATAGTGAAATCGATCAGTCATACCAGCCCGTGTCATTTCAGGCTCTTCAGGCTGACATGGAGCAGGGTCACGTTTACCTAAAGACAATGAGGGAGAAGACTGAGCGAGCAATGGCATTCTTGGAAGAGCCTGAAGCTGAGCAGCTCAAAGAGGAGGTGGACACTCGACTCTTCCAACTAGAGGAGCTTATGGCAGCTCTGCGCACAGAGCATAGCTCCCTTGAGAAGTGCATCTCACTCTCCAAAGATTTTATGGATAAGTACAAGGTCCAGGCCCAGTGGGTGACGGAGACCAAGAACCTTTTAGCGTCAAATGTAGAACCTAAAGCTGAACTCTACCAGAAGAAGGCTCAGTTAGCAAAGTACAAGGTAACTTTATACTGGTAAATCCTTTTTGGCTTGGCAATAGTGAGACAATGACTTGAAAGACAAAGAAACAACTACTTGATTTATGTGCAATATTTTTCCTCCTTGACATGTATGCAGACCATCCAGCAGACAGTCCAGTCTCATGAGTCAGCAGTGAAATCTGTCATTGAGAAAGGAGAGGCACTGCTGGATACAGTAAATGATCCCACTATCAGCGAAAACATGAAAAGGCTGCAAGCTGACTACCAAGACCTCTGTTTGGCTGCTAAAGTATGTAACTGTTTCCTGCTCAGATATAACTTAGACCAGTAGCATAAGTTTATTCATTGCTTATGTTAGTTTTATAGTTATATTATATTTTATTGTATTATATTATATTATATGAGCCAAATTTTGGACCAAAGCCTATATTTTTTTAAGGTGGTGTACAGGTGTAGTTTTTTAATTCAACTATCAGATAGAGTTTTATATAAAAATCACAGTGATTTCTTTTTTGTTGTGTTTCAGACACAGGTCCAGAACCTTGTGGAGTGGGTGAAAGAACATGAGGATTACAACAGTGAACTGCAGGAAGCTGAGAAATGGCTTTTGCAGATGTCCAGTAGACTGGTGACCTCAGACTCCATGCAGACCAGCAGTATGGAGATGGCCACTCAGCAGCTTGCCAGACACAAGGTAAGCAACTCTATATTTCCTATGAAAATTCATAAGTTTTAACATAGTATTAATAATAATACAGTTCAAAAATAGTAGTCCAAAGTTAGCTGTACACGCTCTTCCTTAATTCAGCAGTTTTATTCTTGTGTCATTATTGTCAGGCTATAATGGAGGAAATAGCCAGTTTTGAGGAGCGTCTCACCAGCTTGAAGCAGAAAGGAGAAGGTCTTGTCGCCAGCTGTACAGACCAAGTTCAAACTAAGATCAGTCAGCAAGTCCAGGCTCACCTACAGGGAACCAGAGATAGCTACTCTGCCATCTGCAGTACTGCCCAACGTGTGAGTAATAGAAGACTATGACCATACCTCTTGATTTGTTTATTTAGTGCTTTATTTAAAAAAAAAAATCTAAAGGAAATACCTTGTTCAACAGGTATACCAGAGTCTGGACCGGGAGTTGCAGAAACATGTTAATCATCAGGACACTCTCCAGCAGTGTCAAACATGGCTCTCTACTGTACAAGAGGAGCTTCAGCTCAATGATCAGAGACCATCTGGTCTACAGGAAGCACTGAAGCAGGTATTTAACACAGCAAAGTTTTGTCAGGCTGTGAAATGTGGCAGTTTGCCTCAATTATACATTTTTTTGATTCATTAATTTTGCACACACAGGTGAAGCACTACAGAGCACTTCAGGAGCAGGCCAGCACTTACCTAGACCTGGTTTGTTCTGTGTGTGACCTGTCCGATGATGCTGTAAGAGTGACAGCCGCTGAGGTCCAGCAGGTCAAACTCACGGTCAGTATCATTTTACTTCCTGTTGCAACATTAAAGATAAATCGTAGGATTCTGGTGTGGTCAGAGTATCATCATAGTCAAAGTCATGGACACTCTAATTTGCAATAAGATGAATTCAATTCAATTAAATTCAATTTTATTTATATAGCGCCAATTCACAATAATAGTCGCCTCAAGGCACTTTGTATTTTAGGGTAAAGACCCTACAATATTAGAAAGAAAGACAGAAATGAATGAAACAGGACTTTTTGTAAAGTTTTGTTGTATGTTGTCAGAACTTCAGACCAAGTGCAAAGCAATACAGTGTACTAAAGCAAGTTGACTGTTAATTCAAATATTATGCAGTAGTAACTCAGTATATGCTTTTAATAAGACATACGTTGTGCTAGTGCAGGTATAGATGTATACTTTAAAATGAATATATAACATTATAATGTGAAAATATATCAACAAGGGTTTATTCATAATACATGATCTTGCAAGTATTGACAGTAGAAAGCTTTACAATGTGTTTGTGCAGATAGAGGAACGGATGTCCAGTGCACAGGAGCTTTCAGAGGGCTGGAGAGAGATCAAGGAACAGAAACAAGACCTAACCAGCCTGTTCCAAGACATGGAGCAGCAGCTTCTCAGCTTCTCCAGAAGACCGGCCGAGCTGGAGACCAAGATAGCACAAAACATGCTGTCACAAGCCAAGGTAGGTTACAGTATCATAATCATCAATCCTTCAACAATGCACACATACGCTTACTCTTTCTCAGTAATAACTATCAGTCATCCTTTGCTTCTGCAATTATATTTATTAAATTAGGTTATACTGTATGTTTTTATTTTCTTTTTAACTGTACAGCACAGTGAATCTTGATATGTCTGCTCATGATTTTGTCATTGTTATCTAATATAACACTTTTGGCCTGGGTTGTGATGGGATTAAAGAGAGATCTGCTTAGTATCTGGAAGCATTTCCGGTGACCATCCAGTATACTTCTTATCACTCAGGATTGCAGCCAGCAACTTCAGTCCAAACAGAGTATCCTGACCAAGATGACTGAGACTGTGAGCAGATTAACAGGCGGCCAGGAGTCTCCAGAACATGCAGAGCTTGACCGTCTGAGCCATTCCTGGCTCGAGCTCTGTCACCAGGCCGACAAGCTTCAGAGCCAGAGAGAGGAAGATCTGCAGAGATCTAAAGAATACCATGAGTGTATCGCTGCAGTGGAGGTGCTGTTTGAACAAGTGTCCAAAGAGTGGGACAATTTGGCCAGGTGTGTTTGTACATGAAGTATATATATCAAAATCAGTAATAACATAGTGTTGTTAAGATTAAAATACTTTTGACATGGGAGAAATTTATTAAGAAGAAAAAATCTGTCTCTGGATAGAAACTGTCAAGAACATTTGTTAATTAGTAACGGTTCCTATAAACATTATTATTTCTGAAATGTCTTCCTAGAGCTGAAGTTCAGCTCTGTAAATCGAGAAAATTTTATTTTTATGTGTCTTTGAAAGTCCTCCACAAATTTAAGGATTTTTCTTTTTCTTTTGGGTGACAGAACGGATGCTGAAAGTTCATCTCAGCATTTGGTGGCCTTACGTAAGCTTGCAATAACTCTTGAAGAACAAAAAGGTGCTCTTGAGGACCTCAAGGAACAGAAACAGAAAGTCATCCAACATTTGAACTTGGATGACAAAGAGCTGGTAAAAGAGCAGATCAGCCACTTTGAGCAGCGATGGTCTCAGATGCAAAACCTAATTGAAAGAAAAATCCAAGACTCAGTGGTGACCCTAGAGGATATGCATCAAGTGGAGGCCCGTCTGAAAGAGGCTCGGGATTGGGCTGAAGAGCAGCAGCCTGCCCTGTCTGAGGCCATGAAAATGAGTCCTCCTCCTGAGCTAGCCCAGAGTTTTCTGTTTGACCACCTGAGCATCTGCAGTGAGTTGGAGGCGAAGCAGCTCCTCCTGGCCCAGGCCATGGCCGATGCTGACAGGGTGTTAGCACGGCTGGGCCTCAGTGAACGGCAGCATCTGCAGCAGCTGATTTCTGACACACAATCTGAGGTAGAATCTTTGAGTGTGAAGGTGGTGCAGCGGAGAAAACACCTCAGCAAAGCTTTTACTGAGAGGACACAGTTCCTGATGGCTGTAGGTCAGTCCATCTCCTGGGTCCAGCAGAATGAGAAGAAGGCCCAGGCAGAGGAGTACATTGCTTTGTTACCTGATGACCTAGCCAAGCAGGTCAGAACCTGTCGGAACATCCAGAGCAGTCTGAAGGCCTATCAGAGTGAGCTGACATCCTTATGGTCTCAGGGGAGAGACCTGATGAGGGATGCCAGCGAGGAAGAAAGGAATGAGATTCTCACAAAGCTGCAGGAGTTGCAAAGTATCTTTGACAAAACCCTTCATAGATGTGGCCAGAAACTTCAAGAACTTGAAAAAGTACTTGTCTCCAGGAAGTATTTCAAGGCTGATTTAGAGAAAATATGCCAATGGTTAAAGCAAGCTGATATAGTCACCTTTCCTGAAATAAACTTGATGGTTGGAGATGCTGAATTGGAAGCACAGTTGCTGAAGTACAAACAGATAGTTGAGCAGGCAATTGAATATGAGAACCTCCTCTTAATTGTACAAAGAGCTGGCCAGGAAATATTGCCAACTCTGAATGAAGTTGACCACTGCTATTTGGATGAAAAACTTAACACCCTTCCTCAGCAGTATAACAGCATATTAGCACTAGCCAAAGAAAAACAGGAGAAAATCCAGCAGGCCATTATTACAAGGAATGAGTACAAGTCTTTCATAGATGTCACTCACAAAGCACTGAAAGAACTTGAGGAACAGTTCAATAATCTGGGGACTCAGCCTGTAGGATTGCAAACTGAAGAGGTTGTCAACCTGCAGAGTGATTACAAAGCAATTCAGAAAGATCTCAGCAACCTGGGTCTGGCTGTGAGTGAACTGAACCAAAAGAAAGAAGGGTTTCGTAGCACTGGCCAGCCATGGCGCCCGGAGGAAATGACCCAGCTTGTGAGCCTGTACAATGGACTGAAGAGGTTGGTGGAACAGAAAGTGGAGCATCTGGATGAAACCTTGGAGTCATTTGAGGACCACAAGGCGATGGCTATGCAGGTTGACTCTGAGTTAAAGGCCACAAAGGAGCAGCTGGTTAAAGTGAATGCAGAGACACAGTCTGCTGAGGAGAGACTAAAGAACTACCACGCTCTGGCAGGGAGTCTCCAAAGTGCCAACTCTCACTTGTCAAGGCTCATGGAGCAGATGGATACTCTTGCTCCTCGTGTGGACCAAGCAGCCCATGATGCCTCTAAAGAGCAAGTGGTTCTCTGGCAAGAGGAGCTGCGATCTTTGCAAACTGCAGTAGGGGAGCTGATTGAAGAATGTGAGAACAGGTTCATCCAAAGCAAAGACTTTGAGACAGAGATGAAAAGGACCCTGGATTGGCTGCAGCAAGTCAGGGATGAGCTCGACTGTGCTGTGATTGTGGATGTGAGAGTGGAGAAGGTGCAGGAGGAGATCAGGAAGCAGCAAATCATGCAAGAGGAAGTGCAGTCCAGACTGAGAATTGTGGCTGCTCTTAGTAGCAGGGAAAAACAAGAGTACATAAGTGCCAATGAGCTTGTCCCAGCCCACGTAGATACAAGTCTTGAAGAAATGGCAAAGCTGCAGGCAGATGTTCAGAAAGCACTGACCTCCAAACAGGTGGGAATCTCTTTCGTGGATGTAAACTGTTCTTTAAAGTTGTTAGTTGTTAAATGAATTCGATCAACATTTTCTTTATGTCTTTTTACTCATTTGATTTTCTGTGAAGATTACTCTGGAGGAAGCCTTGGTGTTGTGTCAGAAATACCACTTCAGGATGCAAGCAGCCTGTGAATGGCTGGAAGATGCCGTGTCTTTCCTGCAGCAAGCTAGCTTGGGTGTGGATGTAGAGAACTATGAAGAGTGTCTGAGGCAGCAGGCAGACATCATGGCCACAGAGCAAGAGTTTCTCATCCACTTGGAGGAATTGCAAACCCTCCTTCCTCAGCTGGAGAACCTCGTCAACCCTACAGCTAAAGAGCAGCTACGGGTGAGTGTGGAGTCAGCAAAGCAGAGAGGCGTGGAGGTTCGAGATCAACTCCAGTGTCACCAGGATGTCCTTCACAGGTAATGAGAAGAGAGTCTGATAATGCAATCTGGCCTTTATCTGCAATTTATTATTGGTGTTAATGTATTCTGTTTTTTTCTCAGCTGTGTGGCCCAGTGGAAGTCATACCAGGAGGCAAGGCAGACTGTCATTGAGCTTATGAATGAGGCTGAAAAGAAGCTGACTGAATTTTCTACTGCAAAGGCAGCCACAAGCCAAGAGGCTGAAGACAAGCTCCGCAGTCACAGAGTATGATAACCCCCCAACAATATCTGTGATATTATATCATTTCCTCATAAAATAGGTAGTGCTTCTATGCATTCTGTGTGCTACTGATATCCTCTCATTTTTTCAGTCCCTTGTGTCTCTGGTGAATGGTTTCCAAGAGAAGCTGAGTGGTTTAGAGGAACAAGCTGCTCAGCTGGAGCTGGTGGGGAGTGATGCCAGCAAGGCCACCATCAGTCGCTCCATGACCACTGTGTGGCAGCGGTGGACACGATTACGCAGCGTGGCACGGGGACAGGAGAGAGTACTTGAGGACACCGCACAGGAATGGAGGACTTTCAGAGAGAAGGTACACAGGCAGTCATGGGGAAGAAATAATGTATTGCTAAATATATAAAAATAAGACTATAAATATCTTTTTTTAAATTTTTTTTTTAATAGATGGTGAAGGTTAAAGCAGTCTGCGATGAGCTCAAAAGTCGCTTCCCTGACAGTGCCGTGGAGAAGGCTTCCAAAGCCACCCTGCAGTCTCTGTTAGACCAGCATGACTTGTTGAGCCAAGACTTGGAGCGGGAACTGTCCTCCCTTACACTGCTGCGCCAGTACGCACTCAGTCTGCTGCATGATGTGGAAGTGCCTTCACCAACAAATGGACAAGATGAGCTGCCCAGCCTGAAGGAGATCAGAGCTGTACAAGATCAAATGGAAAGGTAGGAAGGTGATAAATTTGAAAGTCTAAACTCGAAACAAGTCTATCTGCAGTAATCGTTTTTAAACAAATGGCTTCATTTAAGAAATACTTAGACTCAGATGAATAGCATTCTGTGCTATTCAAAATCAAGTTAACTCTATGTTGCTGGTCAAAATTTAAGAGGAATCAATTTTTCTGTTTGCCTCCAGCCTCTTGACACAGTCCAGGACCAAACGGGCTCAGGCAGCTCAGGAACTGAGGGACAGAGAAGAAGTGGAGAAGGAACTTAGTGTTGTAAAAGCCTGGATCCAGGAGACCAGGGAACTTCTTCTCAATCCCACTCCAGACATTGATTCTCTGTTGCAGGAGCTCGAGGTATATCTGTCGTCTAAATAGAGAAATATCTGATTTGTGAATGTATTATATCCTGGAAGGACAATGTTGGGATAAATGTGTACAATGTTTCTGAACCAACACAATCCCTAAAATTTTGAATTTTTTAATGACTAATGTACATAAAAATGTTCAATCCCAAAAAATTGTTAAATAGATCTTCTCTTTATTGTGCATAGGTTGTGCATGGAGAAGTGATCACTTATCGTCAGAATGTGGATAAATTAGCAGAGCAGCAGCAAAGCAAGTACCTAGACCTCTACACTATACTCCCTTCAGAAATCTCCATGCAACTAGCAGAGGTCTCGCTTGCACTAGGTGCTATTGAGGATCAGGTACTATATAATATAAACAGCTTTGAATGTAAAATACACATTGATGAGCCTGCTTTTTTAAATGTTTCATCAGTTACATTTGTGGCATTTGTCACTTCTGCCAAAGACTTTCTCTTTTGACATCGGTTTACTTTTCTCATCTATTTTCCAGGTTCTCTCTAAAGAGAGAGAAAATCAGAAAACCAGAGAAATAAAAGAGGACTTCAGCTCCAGAATCCATGACATGTCAGAGAAACTCAAAGCCATCTCCAATAAATTTAAGGAAAAATCTCCTGATGTTGACCATGCCAAAGAAGAGGTCAAGGTAGAATACCTATTTTTTGCTTGGTCGTATTTTACTTGAGTACTGTTGTTGATACAAGAAACTCTGAAATATAATTTTTTTTAAATCATTGAGAACAATGAATGATGTAAACTTGTGTTTTTTCTCAGAGTCTTTTTGAGGACTTGGATTCCTGCGGTCGGACTCTCTCAGAGCTCGATGCTGCTGTGCAAGAGTTTGGCCGCAGAAACCCCCTGCTGGCCAAACAGCTAAGTGACGCTATCAGCAAACTGTCAGAGATGCATCATCACACAACAAGACTGGCAGACTGTAGGAATAACTGGCTCAAGAAGGTTTGTTTACTCAGGTCTTTTTCTTCTTTTTTTTTAACACAACTGTAGTGTTCAGCCCAGTAAACAATAAATAAATAGTACAACACAGTGACATAGGTAAAGATAGTTTATTTTTTCTTATCTTGGCTTTTCAGGCTGTCTGCTATTTAGATGAGTATAATGAGATGCTGGACTTCATTGTGAGGTGGTCAGAAAAAGCCAAAAGCCTGGTGAGGGCAAACATCATCTGGAACTCCTCTGTTCATCTGCAGGAACAAATACGGATGTATCAGGTGAGTCGGGATGTTTTCAAAGTGTTATTAGGCTCTCTAGACTTTTTAGACATTGTTTATAAAATTAGATGTAAATGGATGGACATGGCTCAAGCTGGATTCATGCATATGCACTTAAAGATTATGGGTTTTTACACACACTCGCATTTAGTCAGGAGAAGTTCAGTCCTTTTTCTAAGGCATAGTTAGGTGTTGTATGGAATAATCCTATGATGCTCTGGAGACCCTATCGTGACCCTTTTTTCCTCTGTGCTTAGGCTGTCCTGCGTGAGTCTCGAGAGCTACATGGGGACCTTGAATCGATGGCAGAGAAAGTAGAGCTTTTGTCTGAGGTGCTGCAGGTCGAGTCTATGAGCCAGCAGGTTTGTGAGCTCAGTCGACACACTGAGGAGCTTCAGCAAAGCATCAAGACACGACTGCAGAGTCTGCAGGATGCAGACAAGGTACAGAGAAAATAAAAGATATTGTATCTGTTTCACTTGTTGTTACAATTTGTGTTGTTCTTTATTTCAGTTTTTATCATCTTTTACTAGTAGAATTTCCCCAAAGGAGTATTATTATTTGTAGCTCATAGTTTGTGATAATCATGTAACTGACTTGTGTCTTCAGAGTATGGAAGCCCTGGAGTATGAAGTGAAGGCCCTACATGTTGCTCTGGAGCAGGTCCAAGCCACACTGACCTCACCAGAGTTGGCACACCAGAGCCTCAAAGAACAGCTGGCTCAGAGACAGGTAACCATAAAACATGAATAAATGTCATTATATTTTCTAGATTTTTTTTTTTTATAAAGTACATTGAATGCTTATTTTTCATCTTGTGTATTGCAAACGGTTTCTAGCGTCTGCTGGCAGATATGGAGAGTTTCAAGCAGCAGGTGCAGGCCGTGCAGCTGTGTCAGAGTGCACTGCAGGTCCCAGAGGAGGTGATGCCTAACCTTGCCATCTGTCGCACAGCTCTGCGTCTGCAGCAAGAAGCCAGTCACTTGCAGCATGTGGCCATTCAGCAGTGCAACATCTTACAGGTACAGAGGGGGGCACTAGTGCTGCAGCAAATAATATTGGGTATTGGTAGAAAGCAGCTTGAAGCCTTAAAGATGCATTTTGAGCCCACGAAATTTTTTTTTGAATATTTCAGATGCAAGTTTTGTAACCAAAGTTTCTTTCAATTTTTAATAGCATTGCACTCACAGGGTCCTCTTTGTAATTTTAAAAGTTTGCTATCTTTCTATTTTAGGTTTGAAGTGATCATGTTATATTAAAAAAGTTATTTCACTTCCCTTTTTCAAGGAGGCAGTGGTGCAGTACGAGCAGTATGAACAGGAAGTGAGAGATCTTCAGGGGCTGATAGAGGAAGCACATCGGGTCATTCAGGACCGACCAATCCCTACCAACAACATCCAGGAGCTGCAAGCCCAGATCCTGCACCATGAAGTACAGTACCTTAATTCATTCACCTTACCCCACTTTCTTCTAAAGAGAAGGGAGTAGTTGAGGGGAAGTGTCTCTGGACATGTCATGGTTTAATACTGGCATAAATATTAAAATGTGACATGCCTGCATATGGTAATAAGCTTGAAGGAAATCCAATAAATAGGAACTTGACATGTGGATTGAATACAGATCCATGCTGAAACAGCTGTATTTGTTCATCTGATTCAATGCAATCATGACTTCTGCTTGTGGAAATGTCAGTACTGCGTTATGAGTATTACAGTATTGCTTGATAACTTCTGTGTATTATTATCTATTTTTGAATAGGAACTTGCCCAAAAGATCAAAGGCTACCAGGAGCAAATTGCCTCATTAAACTCAAAATGCAAAATGCTGGCAGTGAAGGCCAAGCATGCCACCATGCTGCTGACAGTAACTGATGTAGAGGGACTGCCTGAGGATCTCCAGGAGATGGATGGGGAGAAATCCAAGAAATCTGCAGTACAAGCTGTTGTGGTAAGAGAAGACTGTCTACAGCATAATATACTGATTATTATAAAACTTGTGGTGAATAATAAATAAACCTAATGACCTATTCTGCTGTTTATGACTTTAGCTCAGCCCAGATGTGTTTCTTTCATTTTATTAACCAATCCTGTTTGCTTGCCTTTTTAAATAAAAATATGCTTTTGTAAGGTGCATTATGGAGCTTTTATACTTTTACTTACACTTTGCCTATGATTCATCTTTTTCCAATTCACCTTGCATGTCTGCTCTTCTATTTTCCTGCATGACGTGTCAGATGACGGCTGGACGCTGTCACACTCTGCTGTCACCTGTAACTGAGGAGTCTGGTGAGGAGGGCACTAACAGTGAGGTCTCTTCTCCTCCTGTGTGTCGTTCTCCTTCTCCTATAACTCACACTGAAGCAACTATAACCAAGGTTTCTGCCTTCTCTCTTCCTTTAGATCTTTTTTTTTTTCAGTTCTGCGGAATTACAGTTTATTGTGAAATTTTCTAATTCTGATCTAGTTCAGGTTCAGGTTAGGGTTACTTTATTTGTGCCTGTTGATAGATTTGGTCTGCGGTAGTAAGTGAGTGATCCATCCTCACATGCACATTTTCAATACAAACACAGACAACAGATAGGCACGATACAACATATAAATAAATAAATAAATAATAATAATAGAGAATCCACATAGCATCATGTAGGATACCAAAACTATGATTTGATCAAAGGTCTTTCTCTAGTTTTTCTGATGCCATTTCCATTTCTATTTAATAACTAACTGCTGATGACACCCTTTAAATATGCTTTTAGATGGGACGAGGGACACTCACAAGAGCCCCCATTCAAGAATTGTATGACCCAACCTTTGAGTCTGTGGCCAACTTAGATGACCTGCAGCGCTCATGGGAGAGTTTAAAGAATGTGGTACGTGAAAGCCTTCATCTTCGTGCTTTTTTTAATTATTAATTTAAATTATTAATTTACTACCATATATATATTTTTCATGAAAACATAGTTGTCAGCCACTAGTACCTGTCTTATTGAATTTTATCTCATTAAAACTTGTGCTATCCTAATATACTTTGGAAGTAAATAAAAACAACGCAGAAAATCACTCTATAAATCTGATTTATCATTATTAATTATTATCATTATCAATGGTATTTAAAACTTAGTTCTTTTATACTGGATGTGTTGATTTACAGATCAGTGAGAAGCAGAGATCTTTGTATGAAGCTCTGGAGAAGCAGCAGCATTACCAGGGTTCACTCCAGTCAATCTCTTCTAAAATGGAGGCTTTAGAGGCCAAACTCAGTGAGCCCCTGGAGGCAGATAAAAGTCCAGATAGCCACATGAAGGCACATGAAGTGAGTCCCATACGTAAAGGTCTTGAATAGTATGATTCATAGTAAAATGGTATTTGTGTAAACATTACATCACTGTCCCGCTGGTTCCAAATTTCTTGTTGGTGTGAACTGAGTAGGGGAAACTGTGATACTCACTTTTGTGTAAAAAAGATATTGCTTACCTTTGGTTGTTGTGTGCAGGGTCTGACAGAAGAGATTCAGAGTGTGCAGGAAGAAATCGACCGGCTGCAGACAAGCTTCACAGAGGATCTGGCCACTGATGCTGTGGACTCAGACATGGCTGACCAACTGGCCATGCAGTCCTCCCTGGCTGTGTTAGCTGAGAGGATGGCCACCATCCACATGAAGGCCTCAGGGAAGCAGCAACTACTGGAGGTATTTTTTGTGAAAATTGTAAAACTGCAAATAGTAGTAATAGTTGTGTTCTTAATAAATCAGACTTCATTTCTTTATTGGCATCTTAAATATGTAAAATGGGTTGTGGCCTCCTTCAGGAGCGTGCCAGTGACCGTCTGGAGGGTCAGCTTCAGGAACAGGCCATACAGCTGTATCACACCCAGGCAGATGAACTGGAGCGGTGGTTGGCCAGAATGCACAGTGCTGTAACATCCCTCCCTGAACCTAAACCTGTAGAGGAGACAGATATGGAGAATCAACTGGCTGAATGTCAAGTAAGAGCTCCCCCTCCTGTTCATTCAGAGTAATGCAGTCTCAAACACTGATGTACTTAAGAATATTAATGGATTTGTGAATATGAATGTGGGGCTACTTAATAATGCATGCCACGGGAGATTTTGAGTAACGACAGGCATATGTCTGGGACTGTTATCTTGGTGTTTGGGCATTGTCTCTGAGCACCCTAATGCAAATCAGATTTGGCAATGGATTATTTACATACGTCTTATCTTTCAATATTTTGTCCTTATTACACATAAATCATTTCAGGGGTCAGGGGCCTTTCAGTGCGTAAACAAGTGCATTAGTGGAGTTGGGGCCTTCACATGGCTGGACCTAAATGACTGTAGCACTAGTCTTAAGCAGATTATGCAGATGTCTCTGTGTGACAGGGACGTGTTAGAAGCATAGGGCGGAGTAGTCAGAGCTTTCTACCTGGATTGGTGCTGGTGATAAAGCTGGTAGAATATCCAAGTAGGGGAATCCTAGAGCACAGGGCAGGTAAGATGGGAGAGTGGGAAGCTATTCTCTACCTTAGAATAACCTGCAGAAGCTAGCAACTGCTAAGGAACGTCAGTAAAATCAAAAAACAAATGTTTCCTCAAACATTTGGATGACATTTACTGATGGACACTGACAGCTGGTCTGGACTAGAATGGTGTTCTACCCTGGCGAATTGGTGTGGAAGATGAGTGAGAGCATGTATGCTGAAGAGTACGGAGCCTGAAGGATTAGTTGTAATATGTTGCACAGGAAACAAGGCCGGAGAGGTGGGCCAAGGATGAGAGCTGTCCCTGTCCTTTGGCCAGGGAAAGCTGCTGGTGAAGGGGGTTCATCTGGAGGTTCTATTGTGTAGAGGGAGAAGCTCCTCTAGGTGGTGAGACACCATGTTTGATCTGGCCTCTCTCCTCCTGCTGCTGCAGAACATGCTGCTGGAGATTGAAGAGAAGGTGTTGGTCCTCTCAGAGCTATCAGTGCACAGTGAGAACTTGCTGCTGGGGGGCCGCACAGACACCAGAGAGGAAGCTGAACATTTGGCCAGAAAGTTACACACATTGAAAGGTGGTTTGTTGGAGCTGCAGAGGATGCTACAAGACAAGCAAGTTAACATCCAGGTGAGGTGGATGTAAGGTTTAATGTTGTCATACACCACTATGTGTGCATGTAATGCAGAATATTTGACACTGTGTTCAGTCCTCAATGTGGCTACCATCTGTATCACCTATATGTCTACTGATCAAATATATCAATGGCATCTCTTTTCTTTAGTGTTTTCCTTTGTTCACTGACAAATCCAAATGCAGATATTGATATTACTGCTTTTTTTCTGATGTGTGTATCCTGTATCTAACTTTCTGGTCCTACAGGGTTCTCTGCAGGAGCAGGAAGACAGTGAATCAGACTCTAGCCTCTCTCAGAGTCCCAGTGTGCAGGACTGGCTGGTCCAGGCCCGGACTACACGAACCCAACAGCACCAAGACAGTCTTCAGAGACAGAGGGTAATTTTCCCATTTTTTTAACCTTGTTTAAGTCCCTCTTTATGGCAATATAGAAACTTAAATGCGCTTTCTCACAGATTTTGTCACCAGATTTCTTTTACTATTACCCAGGGCTGCACAAGTTACAAAAAATTAACTTAATGTTGATAATAAACTTTATCTATTTATTTATTAAGGAATCTGTTTCATATTTGGGTCAGTCCTCATCTGCACAATTACATATTTACTATTAATCTACAGCAATAGGTTTTGAGGGCTGAAGCGAGCTGAATGTAAAAACGAGCGACCGCACAATGAGTGAAATGTCCCCATAGGATCAAAAGATTTATGTTTCTCTCCAAAATGTGTGTATCCTTAAGGGTCTAACAAACATGTTGAATGGGTTTCCAGCCTGTTAATGGCACTGAAACCCTACTGTGTTAATTATTGATACTGAT
>VUQI01025094.1:0-74481 GCA_015106735.1 Paratilapia polleni | reverse complement strand
CAAGAGACGTGTCCAATAAGATGCATAAGAGATCGTTTCAGTTCTGGTTGGGACGTTTGCTGCTCGTCCTCCGCACGCCATATATATATATGTATATATATATATGTGTGTATGTATATATGTATGTATATATATATAGGAGAGGGGCCTATGGCCTATGGAAAGGCACTTCCTGAGAGATTAGTGAAAATTTGCCTTTAGGTAAATCTTGCAGACAAAAGGCAGAAAACAACTCCTTGGTTAAAAAAAAAACAAAAACATTTTGGCATAGCCACGAGGGTTTACTGAGCTCATCCTTTACCAGGACTGAGTTTTAGTTTCTCTGGAGAAATCAGGAAATCACAGGACACCAAAAACTATTTTAACAACTAACTGGTAAGTGAGTAAAACAGGAAATGAAAACATGAAGCAGATGGATGACAATAGGACAAACTCTTGGTTTTCATTGTTGTTGCATAATGTGCAGAATACACATACTGTAAAAAAAAAAAGTCATTAAATATTAAAATGCAGATCTCACATCTTCAGAAAAAATATTTCTTCTCTTTTTACAAAACATTACAATATACAAAGTGATACATTAAAAATCCTGTAGAAATAGAAATTAACAATATTTACACTAAAAACGATCTTGAAGCCAAGTTATGTGGCTGTTAAATTCTGTTAGAAATTAATGTAAATTTAGCTTTTTCCTCATCATTTGTGACTGCTCTGGTCGATGTCTCTGGTTCACATGAGATGGCTCTTGTGAATTCATCACAATGTTTATGGATATGGGAAAGGAAAAGCGATCCATCATCTGAGCGATCTTCTCCTGAGGAACACCGTGCTTGTTCCTCCTGGAGGGAAAACAGTGTCGTGGATAAAGTTAGAATGTGAAGTCTGAACTATGTCTAACAGCATTTTAATATAATAACTGAGAAATCATACTTCTCCAGCTCATGAGGATCAAATTTCCAGCTGGTGTCAGGCTCACAAAAGTCCACTTTGTATCCTCTCTCCAATGCCTGGTGCAGAAGTTGGAAATTTAAAATTATTCATGAAAGTGGTATGAACCACTAACTAAACAATACTACTAATAATTATAACAACAATTGAAATTAATATTCAACATCACCACTTACCATTTTGACATATGGCTTCATTTCCCAGGCTTGGATGTTTGTATTGTCAATAATAATGGGAGACCGGCCGTCATGAAGAGCATCTTTAGCTGAGAAGATTAAGGATAGATTCTGACAAGTTCTGGCAAGAAAACAAAAGCTGTCTTCAAACCAAATTTCCAAAATGTATTCACTTAGAAGAACATCTTGCTCTCATATTGCTAGTACGTTATCAGCGGTAAAGTCACCTCCTCAACATTTCTGTTTTAAACGCTGGATAACCAGACCACTGTAACGCCTCTTCATATACACACACACAAACCACAACATTAAAACCACCTGCCTAATAACTGTGTCGGTCAACCCAAGCCAAAACAACACTGGGACTTCTGGGTGGTCTCCTGTGGTATCTGGCATGATTAAGTTAGCAGTAACCTTTGGGTCTCCATGGATTGAGCTTGTTTTAACTTGTCAGATTAAGATTTGGAGTATTTTGAGGCAGTGTAAATACCTTAGGCTCTTTGTTGTGTTTCTGAGCAGTTTGTGTGGTTTCTCAAGGTGCACGACTTGCTGAGGCACATTGCTGTTGCTGAAAAGCACTTTTGCCAATGTTAACTTGGGTGGTACATGTCAAAAAAACATCCACAGGACCCATAGTTTTCCAGGGCAAAACTATGAGTCACCACTTCACAGTGCTTTTAATGTTGTGGCTGATTAGTTTATTTCTTAAGATACACTGAGGATGAAAGAAAATGCTGTCTTGATTGAAATCTGACAGAAAAGCCTTTGTGATTGCTTCAGTTCTATTAAATGTTTTTCTATGACATGATTCTCATGAACGAGCATTTAATGAGTCAATACCTCGGCTCTGATTCCATTCATGTGCTGCTCCAAGAAGGCTGGGGTCATAGTGGTAGCCATCTTTGTGTGCAAAGTAATCATCTGTGCTCAAAATGATCCCGCTGGGGCCGGTGGAGAGCAACTCCCTGTAAGAAACATTTGGTCACAAAGTGCTACATTTCAGATAAGAATAAATGGACAGAAATTCAATCATGATTACACACAGATGTACCTGGCGAGTGTTGATTTCCCAGATCCTGGTAATCCCCTCATCAAGATCAGCACCAGGGCTGAATGGTATGCATGAGTATTATCACAGGGCTGGTAGTGATGCTGTTGCTCCCAAGGTTTATTTTCGGAATCATATCTCTGGAGCCTGTCGTAATCTTCATTAAACTGAGATAGGTCTTCATTTCTGTCTCTAGACCACCTGACATTTACATTATCTGAGTGTCCATCATAGCTGCAGCCCTGTAAATCCCTGTCAAACCGTTGTGGAGGACCTCCATAAAAGCCCTGAGAGGGGTGCCTGCATACATTGGGAGGTGGGAAGCTAGAAAAAGCTGGAAAATGCAGCTCCTCTTGATAATGGTTTGTTATGTCTGGACGTCGGAAGGTGGGATTCACATGTGGTGGTGGGCTTTGTAGATTGGGGAATGCGTATGGTGGTGGTTGGTGAGGGAATGGTGGTCTGTGAAATCTTGGGTTTGGTGGTCTGTCCAGTGGTTGTGGATAATGCCACTGGGCAGAGCTCAGCTCCGGGCCTGTCATCTGTCTCCTGGGGTTGTACGGTTCATTCTGATACCAGTGAGGCCACGCTGACTGTTTTCTTCCACTGCTTTTCTGAGAGCTGTCTGTTTCTGCAAAGTCCCTTGTGTTAACAATTTTCTCCTCAAGTACATCCTGAGTTTCTTTGCTGGTAGGTAATTTAGGAGGTACAAGCGGTTGATCAAAAGCTGCATCTTGTTTCCCTGGGTTACCATTAGCACCATCAGGGGTATCGATCTTCTCAAGCTCTTTGTAAAACTCACTCAGGGAGTCTTCAATGTCAGACTTGGCTGCAGCGGTTTGTGGAGGAAATGCTGGACCGATGAATGCATTGCTGGTGAATCCTACCTCCTTTAACACCCGGTCCCTCACACTGCTGTCTGGAGTACTGCTGTCACTGCCCACGCACTTAGTGTTCCTGTCATCAGAGTCATCTTTACAATCTTCTGTACTTTCACTCACACATGGCGTTTCTGTGGCATCAGAGGTCGTACAGGACAATTCATTGTGAGACATCTGCATGAAAACAGATTAGAACTGTCACTTCACTGGAACACCACAAAAATACAAATTTACAACTCATTACTGCGTTATTTTTTTATCATCTACTTTTTGGTGCCGTTATGCCAATATACAGTTTCAGTGAGTTGATATATTAATGTGTATTCTGCATGTGTATATGAATGTACATATGTTGACAGAGAATGCACATAAATGAGCTAAAATCGAAACCGTGCCTAGAGCTACCCGTTAACCTTTGGCTAATGTGCCAAAACACGAGTTCCACAGAAAACACTAAAAATAAATAAGTAAACAAACAAAAAGATTCGCTACCTCACCGTAAAAATATAGAGTAACTGTCGGCATTCGCGTATGCTTACCGTACACATTCAGGATGCATAAATGAAGGGGAAAACGATGTTAACAGTACACCTGTGTGCAGTTTCAACATTACACTCGCCGTGTGTTTACGGAAGTGACAACATTCTTCTTCTATTTACTTATTAACGGCCGACATCTCTACATCGCTACTGGCTGCGTGAGCGACACCAGCAGGACACAGTAGTAATAAACGGTGACCAGCTTACTGGGACCAGCTGTATTTTATAATGGCTGTATTTTTATGGAGGAATTCTGGCCCACTCTTTTTTTTTTTTTTTACAATGTAGCACCAATTCATTGAGGTTTGTGGGCATTTGTTTATGCACAGCTCTCTCAAGCTCCCGCCACAGCATTTCAGTCAGGTTGAGCTCTGGACTTTGACTGGGCCATTGCAGCACCTTGATTCTTTTCTTTTTCAGCCATTGTGTTGTAGATTTGCTGCTGTGCTTTTATAGAGGTGGTCACACTTGCTGATGATAAATTAAATACTTTTGATTAGCAGCACCTTCCTACTACTTAGTTATTCCTATAGAAGCAGTAAGGGTGTACTTAGTTTTTCACAGGACTGCACAGAGTCCTGCAGAAACGTTCTTTTTCACATGGCTGTACGTCAATGTCCGCAAACAGTGACCCGTTTCTCAGCATGGCTCCCTGTAACTGCCCATCTTTAAATATAACAAAAATAGAGACTCACAGACTAAATTTTTGGCACTGTAATTCTGAATTTATTTAACACTGAACATATAGAACGTTACAGGAAACAAGTTTGTAGATTGTAAAACACTGAAGTGACATGATTTCACTGTTCAAGTACTTTCCCCCATTTTAAGAGGCCAGTGAGTGTAGAAAAACAACCATAAAGTGTGTTATTAACAGCTTTCAGCATTTACATTCAGTCATTTGGACATTTTTTAAAGCTGTAGTGTGCTTGTTGCCCTACAGTAGCACGTATCTACATTAAATCAACATGTAATGCCTGAGTATCAATCATAGCCAGTTCCTCATCATTCACCCATTCATCCTCTGCCAGTGAGTCAATGGGTTTGTGAGCTGGTGTCTGTACAGTTTTTAAAGTGCTTGGTGTCGCAGACCTCCGAGGTGGGTTGAATGTCTTATTCACACACGGAGAAGCCAATGATCCCAGATGGGAGAGAGGTGGTGGAGACGGGATACGAGACAGATAGTCCAGTGCGCTCTTCCTTTTCAGGCTTTTGGGGTCTTTTTCTGTTGAAGATGTTGGTGCAGCAGGACTCCTGACAGGTGTGAAGGATCCAAGGCATCTGACTGGCTTCTGAGAAATAACCTGCATAAAAAGAGAAGGTTTGATTTTTTTTAAATCAAGATGATGGGGTTATAACAGATGTACTGAAAAGCCCAAGATAAGACAGCAGGAAGTTAAACTCACACTTGTCTTTGTGTCTTGTCTTCTGTCTGTCGTAGAAGCTGGGTTTGGTGTTTGGAAAGTGGGAGAGGAGCTGGAGCTCAGGCCATTTGATGTGACTAAATGTGAAAGCTTCTCCTCAGCAGTTACAAAGAAGTTCTCTTGGCACTGAAAAGACATGGGAAAAATGTAGTGTTGTAATTTTAATATTTAACATTTTACTCCAAAGACGATAAAGATAAAATGACTATGCATTCATCCATTACATAATAGATGTGTGTACTTTCAAGTGTGAAATGAAGGTAAACAAGGGAAAATATAGGTTAACTGCTATTTTATCACATTTTCTACAAATACATTTCCATTATTGGTGAGCTGAACTTCTTTTAAAGGTGAACTCAGTGAGCGTGAAAAAAGAAACATTGCCGTTCCTGTTCAGCACTTCCAAATGTACCTGTACTTTGATGAAATTATAACTAATGCAAAGTGCTTCATGCAGATCACGAAGCACCTTTTCCTGAGAGAGAACATATGCTGATATGCTTCAGAAGAAGAGACTATTTTTCTGAAGCATATCAGCAGCTTTGAAGATTCTGGATTTTAGCACTGTACCTGGACCAGCTTTTTAAGCTGGCTGAAGGATTCCTGTAGATGAACCTCTTTGGGATTTGTAGAGAAACTTGTCAGATCTCCAGCATACACAACAGGAGTGGGATGCATTGACTGACCTCTCAGTTGCAGGTTGCTCAGAGCCAAGAGGATATGTGGTTTTACCGTGTCTTCCAGGCCAGACTGAGACAAGCTGCTGAAACAGCGGACTTTCACAAAGTTCAGTTTCTCATCGGCCAAATAAAATGCAGGAGATGAACCTGTGTTCAAAAATACAAGTTTCAGTGAAATATATACATGTAGTTGTGAGAGAAACAAAAAAACATTAAAAAAAAAAACCACCTACCCTGTCCATCTATAACACTAATGACATATCCTGTTAGATCAACCTCTCCACACAGTGGCTGAAAATCTGGGTTTTGAAGATTCACAAAATTTGTACAGACCCTTGGATGGAAATATGCCGACAACCATTCCTGTGAAGCCTGAAGGATAGCATCGTATGTTACAAAAAGTTTGCATCATACATCTAATTTATAAACTGTATACAAAGTTCCACATGCACCATGTGTGCTAAAGGCAGTTTGTTTGCTACAGTACCTGTAGCTCCTGAAACTGTGTTTTCTTTGTTCCAGTGAGCTGAACCGTTTCAATACTGCTGCGTTTCTTTCCGTCTGAAGTGGTGAGGTTATAGACTTTGTATCGACAGCCTTCCTTTAATAAAGACTGGAGATCTGAGGTTGGCCGCCAAAGATTCAACTGGTAAACTAAAACCAACATTTAAAAAAAAAAAAAAATTAACACACAGTAGTTTGCATGTTAAAGTAATTACAAAAGGGTCAAGGGTCAAACCAGAAGAAAAATGAAGACACACCTCTGCCAGGTTGGTCCATGGAGTCAGCAATGCAGAGTCTCCACACAGGTGTCACCTCTCGTTTGGGACAACTCATTTCGCTGTCCTCTGCTTCTAGAGCACGGCGATATCGATCCTGCAGTTCGGCCTGCTTCCTCTCCATCAGAGAACGCCTGTAGGTGTGAAGGGTCTCCAACTGTTGTGCACTCAAATGAACCTAGGAGGAAAAAAAAGGTAAGATAAGAAAAATATTCACAGGTGAAATTAGGTCAACAATTTGTAACGGAAATTTCTTACTACCTCAAGGTAAGCAGGATCATCTCCCACTGCTTCATACAGCTCTTCTCCATCCTGCAGACTTGCAATATCTTGACGACTGAGTGTTTTTCTTCGCCGTTGCGGTTTGATATTCCCTAAAGAAAACAGCTTGTAAAAACTTGTCCAGCTTCACATTGTAGTAGCGAACTTGTGGAAAACCTAATTCCTACCTTTCTCCTCCTTTTCAAATTCAGCTTGAATCTTGGCAAATAAGATTTCCATTGCTTTTTGTTTGTGGCTGTTGTATCGTCTCGCCTCCTTTTCTTCTGCACGCAAAGAACGGAACACGACACCTCCATCTGGCTTCCTCTCCATCCACTGAAAAATATAACACAAATACAGTGAAAAAGGATAACAACAGTGACAAACAGTAATGATATATCAATGCACACCTGTATGGGGTAGCTTCTTAGTATGACAATGTCAACACATCCTACTGGCCCTCCATTGCTATACAAACAGGAGATTGGGAGCAGGAATGGCCGAGGATCCTTGTGAAATCCCAACTTAACATCCCATCGTGCAGGTCTGCAGCTGTTGGCACAGATCTAAACACATGAAGAAGAAATAAGGCAATTTCGCACATGGCTGCGTTGTGGACAGACAGAAGAACTTGTGGCCTTCAGCTTAGAGTACCTTTAACATTAGAGATTCGGGTGCCTCCAGAGGGGAGCAAGCATCTTGTGATCCCACCAGCTGAGCCCCATGGATGATCAACTTGCCCCCGACAACCAGTCGACCTCTGTGAAGCATGGCAGTCAAAGGTTCATCCAGCTGGGCTTTAATGGCATACCAACCATCTGTCAGCCAAACGAGCGCAGAAGGAGCTTCGACCTTCGCATCAGCACCGTTAGGGGTTTTGATGTCACTGTGACTCTGTCTTTTTGGGAAGTGACCCCTGGAGATAATCTCGCAAACACAGAGAACCAGGGTTTTGGCTGCTGTGTCATCCTTTTCCATGATCCTTCTTAGAGCTGGCCTGCGGCTGTGGTCCACCTCTACATCATATCTGACACAAATAAAATAAATATGTTTTAGAGAAAAGCAATGAATATATTAATTGAACTGATAATTAACTAACAACTATTTTTGTAAATGGCACTTCTTTATGGTTGCAGTTGCTCTATAAGAGGTTTTTCTCATTTGATTCATATAATTAAAAATATAACTTTAAATGCCATTGTACCCTTTTTTCCAACATTTACCCTATTCATTAATTAAAATTCTGGTGAGGAGTAATGTTATTCTATTATAATTGGCATAATTATCTAAAAACTGTAAGTTAGTACAAATTTTATATTTCTGCCATATTTATTTTGCCTGCATTAAACTTTGATTTACATATAATGGCAGGCGTAAATGCGTAAAAACACATTTTGTAACAAGTTGTGAACATTAAGAAGTGAGCTACAACTCTTTAAATATAAAGAAGTATTATAAGCCTGTAAGCTTTACTTAGATGTACCTGTACTTAAGTTGGAGGAGAACCTGTTCAGGGGTGAGACACAGGCTGCCCACTATTTCTGGAAAAGATTTTTCCATGGAGGCCTGCTTCCACACAATCCATCGGTAGTGATTATACACCCAAGCATCACTGATCAGTTTAGGATCCACACCTGGGGTGTCACATAATGCTCTGTGGGCATTATAGGATGAAATGATATTTAGTATATTAAGCTTGCACTGTGTTGTTAAACTTGAGTACTCCAATATGATTCATTTGACATCTTAAAGTATGATTAAAACACAGCTTAATTTCAATGATACCTATAGAACTCTTCTTTCCCTGAAGTCCCATCATTGCTGGGGACCAGCCATCCTCCATCAGCAAGCTGAACTCCACCTCCATCAGTAAATGCTTCCTGTTTGATGAACTGCAGCAGACTGAAGCGAAAAGATTCTGCATTCTCACAAGTGATATCAGAAACATGTTTCTGGACTCCATATCCATAAAGCTGAAAAAGAAAAACAAACATGTTGTTGTGTAACACAGGCTGCATTTATAACCAAAAACAATATGATTATAGGTGAAATGGAATATGATTAAAAAAAAAAAAAAAAAAAAAGCTTAAAAGCCTAGTGACAGTTACAGCCTTGCCTGTTTTTGGGTGTATCTTCCTGGGGTTTTCCCATTCATTGCAACTTTTAATGATATCCTTGCTACTCCTGAGGTTTTTGTAAGAAACAAGCTCCCTGGGAGAGGTCGAATGTTCTGGCGCTTCTTCTTCCTGATCCTCATGTCTTGCATATCCCGTGCCAGCTCAGTGTTATGAAGATTCCGATATACGTCTGCAAACAGACAACACGTTGTTTTTTTTGTTTTTTTTTAAACTTATGTCATGATCAATGTTTTAAACTGATGTAACTCAAAATGTTTACTGCACCTTGGCTTCTTGAACATGTGTCATCCACACCTGATGCCTGTTCCACAATGCTGACAGACCCACAGTTAACAGGTAATCCTTGATTATTCATTGTATCATTACTCGGAGTTCCAGCCAAGGCAGTTACATCTGTAGTGCCTTGTGTTTTTTTAGTGGGCAGTATGAAAGAGTTGCTGCTGGATGACATTACAACAAGTTTTTGGTGTTTGTCTTCCCCCTCCTGTGGTTTAGAGGCGCTCTCTTGAACAATAGTTCTTTGTTTTTTGAATGGAGGAACAAAGGCAGAAGGTGTTCTTATGTTATCCTTGAGCACTGTTTTCTTATGAGTTTCAGTCTTTGCATTTTTGATAAATGGAGGAACAAATGCTGATATCTTGGAGTGCGCTGATCTGCTGTCTCCTGGGGTTGAGTGCTGTGTTTGTGTTGTCTTTTGGAATCTAGTTTCCACATAGTTTTTTCCACTGCTGCAGAAAAGAACAAAAAAATTATATCACAAAGAGCTGGTAACTTTGGTAATCTGCTTGAAAACATGTCCGACAATCCACCAGGAAATTACCTGTGTGGCCGTGTGATGTTTGGATGGAGAGAGGTGCTGTATTTAAAAACTCCCCTGTCTTTCATTAAACCTTAATTAAGAATAAATACAGATAGTTATTAAATGCACACCACAAAATAAACAGTTCTCAGAAAACTTGCCATAGTGCTAATAATCCACCGTTTGGACAACTTTTTACTGCGTGGAGAGTTGAAGCTTTTGTATCAACAACAGTCCTGTCAAACTCTTCCAGTAACCGTCTTTTCAGGGGAGGCTGTCCTGGATAGTTTCAAAACAGTAAGGCAACAGATTATGTTTAAAAGGCCATTAATTCTCAGAACAGAGCCATGGCTTAAAATTAGTTATAACCAGACACGTTAGTTAATTTGAAAACAAGAGATTCATGAGATTTACTTTGTCTAATAAAGCTAAAAAAAAAAAAATGACAATGAAAAATTTACTTTATCCTAAGTTGGAAGAAGGGCATTAAAGCAATTTGCTTATCAGATATTAATTCATTATATTCAGTGCGATCTGAAAACATTTAGAAAAAATGAGTAATTCCAGTAAAAATATATTATTCCACTTAAATTTCTGATTAGCAATGCAAACGCCTACCAGTCATATCTGGGTCTTCCTCTGATCTTTTCCCTCTCCTTTTTTCAATTTCTTCAGGTCTGTGGCTGGATTTTGTGTTGTCCTGTAGTGGCATATTTTCTAAAGTCATCAAGAGGCTTTGGTCAGCTTCATCTTCTAGCAAAGCTTTAGTGCAATCCAGAGCTTCCTGGGCAAGAAATATCTGCTGGGTTTCTGTGCATCCAGTGAGGTTAAGTGACTGAAAGTTTAGAAGTGAAGACTCTTCTGCTCTTAAAACTTTAGGTTCCTTGGTGCTGCTTGCCTTATTTGTTTCATAGTCCAACACACATGGTATTTCCTCTGCAGGGCAGTCATGCAGAGTGCCTGCCCCAGATGGGGTAACTGTGTCTCCCCGAAACTTAAATGCATCTTTAGGTGCCTTGTTATTGACAGAACTAGAACAATGTCCACTTGAACGTTTAATAGTTTCACTTTCACAGTCAGACTCGTGTAAGGAAGGGAAAGACTGAACTACAAGAGAGGCACTACCGTTAGCGGGCATGTCTTTATCACTGGATGTGGCAAGGTTAGAATCTGAAGTTCTTTCCACATCTTTTACTTTTGACAGATTTAACTTGTGGTTGTCTTGTGGACTTGTTGAAAACATGGGTGAATCATGACACTCCCCATCATCAAATTCTTTGAAAAGGTAGTTTGCTTTCAAAAGACCTTTTTCTGACACATGGACTTTAGCTCCCCCTGCAGTTGTGAAGCCACAATGTATTTTCTCTGTATTGTGAGCATCAAGTTTCTTATCACTCTTCCATGTGTTTGAAACAGCTGGAGTATCTGTACTCAGATACTCTCTCTCACTGAAGAGAGCTTTAGCCCTCTGCATGGTCTCAGATGAAAGTGCAACAGACTTCCCACTGGCTGCAAGAAATCCACTACTACCATGAACTGAAATCTTGGAATGTGGCCGTGTTACACTGATTTTATCCTCAACTCCTTCACATGCACTTAAAAGAGTTTTTTGTCTTTTCAGAGCTTCAGATGAAATGGCGAATCCTTTTCCACTTGCTGTTTGGAATCCAACACTTTGACGTGGCAAAGTGTCTTTTTGTTTCACGTGCTTGTTTGTGACTTCAGTACACCCATTTCTGGAGTCTTTAGAAATGTCACTGATAGGTGCTATGTTGTCACATTTTACTGAAATTCCATAGTTAACATCTATATTGCAATCTTTGGCAAAACCATCTGCCTCTTGCATTGCTTTTGCTGAAACAGAATCATTAAATTCCTTCAAAAGATGTTTTGCTTTCGGAAGGTTTTTTTGTGACACATGGACTTTTTCTCCCCCTGTTGTTCTGAAACCACACTGCATTTTATCTGTATTTTCACCACTGTCATATTTCATGTCACTGTTCTTTGCATGTGGGATCTGTGGAGTGAAACTGATATCACTGAAGAAAGCTTTTGCTCTCTGAAGGGCCTCAGAGGAAAGTGCCACAGGCTTTCCACTGGCTGCATGAAATCCACCATTCTGGGGAAGTGAGCCATGAACTGCAATCTTCAAACATGACGACTTTACACTGACTTTATCGTCCACTTCATCACATTCACCCAACAGAGATTTTGCTTTCTTGAGAGCTTCAGATGAAATGGCAACTCCTTTTCCACTCGCCGTCTGAAATCCACCGCTTTGTAGTGGCAAAGTGTTTTCTTTTTGTTCCACTTGTTTGTCTGCGTCTTCAGTGCATCCATTCCCAGACTGTACCAAAATGTTTAAAGTCACCCTTTGCTCAGGTCTACTTTCTGGAAGGTTTTTCTTTTCACCGCCCCTTCCACTCATAGGTGCTACACTTTTTTGTTTTACTGACATTCCACTGATAACATCCATATCACAGTCTTTTGGGTCGTGCATTGCTTTTGTTAAAACAGAATCAACATCCTGTAAAAGAGGTTTTGCTTTCAGAAGATTTTTCTGTGACACATGGACTTTTTCTTGCCCTGCAGTTTTGAAACCACACTGCATTTTGCCTGTATTTTCATGTTTCTTGTCACTGTTCTTTGTGTGTGGAACAACTCGGCTCTCTGCACTGGAAATGATATCACTGAAGAGAGCTTTTGCCTTCTGAAGGGCTTCAGATGAAAGTGCCACAGACTTTCCATTGGCTGCACAAAATCCACTATTCTTGGGAATTGGGGTATGAATTGGGATCTGGAAATGTGATGGTTTTACATTGATTTTATCATCCACTTCGTCACATTCACCCAACAGGGATTTTGCTTTCTTGAGGGCTTCAGATGAAATGGTAACCCCTTTTCCACTTGCTGTCTGAAACCCACCACTCTGTAGTGGCAAAGTGTCTTCTTTTTGTTTCACTTGTTTCTTTGTGTCCCCAGGGCACCCTTTTCCAGACTCTACAGATTTTTTTAACATTCCATTGTTATTATCCATATTGCAGTCTTTGGCGAAACCATCTACCTCTTGCATTGCTTTTGTTGAAAGAGAATCATCAAATTCCTTCAAAAGATGTTTTTCTTTCAAAAGATTTTTCTGTGACACACACACTTTTTCTCCCCCTGCAGTTGTGAAACCACA
Organism: Paratilapia polleni; assembly: GCA_015106735.1. Classification (NCBI taxonomy): domain Eukaryota; kingdom Metazoa; phylum Chordata; class Actinopteri; order Cichliformes; family Cichlidae; genus Paratilapia; species Paratilapia polleni. The sequence continues at coordinate 61,627 of VUQI01025094.1, read as the reverse complement.
CTGCATTTTATCTGTGTTTTCACAATAGTCACGTTTCCTGTCACTGTTCCTTGTGTGTGGAACAGCAGGGCTCTCTGTGTTGAAACTGGTGTCACTGAAGAGAGCTTCAGTCTTCTGAAGAGCCTCAGATGAAAGTGCCACAGGTTTTCCACTGGCTGCACGAAATCCACCATTCTTGGGGAGTGGGCTGTGAACTGGAGTCTCCGAACGTGACGGATTTACATTGATTTTATCGTCTACTTCGTCACATTCACCCAACAGGGATTTTGCCCTCTTGAAGGCTTCAGATGAAATGGAAACTCCCATTCCACTTGCTGTCCTAAATCCACCACTTTGTAGTGGTAAAGTGTCTTCTTTTTGTTTCACTTGTTTGTTTGCAGACTCTACAGAAATGTTTAAAGTCAGCCTTTGATCTGTTCTAATCTCTAAAAGTTTTTTCTTCTCATTGCCACTTCCACTCATAGATGCTATACTTCCATGTTTTATCAAAAGTCCGTTGTTAACATCCGTATCAAAGTCTTCTGCCTCTTGCATTGCTTTTACTAAAACAGAGTCATCAAATTCCTTCAAAATATTTTCCTGTGACACATGGACTTTTTCTCCCCCTGTGATGAAACAACTCTGCATTTTGTCTGCATTTTCACAGTGTTTCTCATCACTGTTCATTGTGCGTGGAGCAACTGGGATCTCTGCACTGAAACTGATGTCACCAAAGACAGCTTTGGCCTTCCGAAGGGCCTCATAGGAAAGAGTAATTTTCTTTCCACTCGCTGCAAGAAATCCACCATTGCTGGGTGGTGGGCCATGTACTAGAATGTGGGAATTAGATAGTTTTAAATTGATTTTATCGTCCACTTTATCACATTCACTCAACAGGGTTTTTGCTTTCTTGAGAGCTGTGGATGAAATGGAAACTCCTTTCCCTCTGGCTGTCTGAAAGCCACTCTTTTTAGGTGGCAATTCTTTATTTTGAGCAGTGAGCTGTTCTTTTTTTAAAGAGTTTTCTTTTTGGCTTGTTTTGTTGTCTGTGTCCTCAGGTGTATAAATTTCATTCAGAAGACATTTAGCCCTTTTCATTGCATCAGCTGACACAGATACTTTCTTCCCACTGGCTGTACAGAATCCATCACCGCTGCTCAATTCATTGATGGCAGAGGAATCAATCTTTGATGTCAGGCATGGCAATACATTTGAAGTGGAATATGGGGTTTCATGGAAAGAAGCAGGATTTTTTAAAGCCAGCGCACTGCTAAAACCAACACTGTTCATTTCCATACCATCCAGATGTGGCCTACCCAGGCCAGAGTTTATATTTTCATCCATTGTGTGTACATTGGCACGTTCCTCAGAAATGTTGTCTTGTATCATCGGGAGGTCTTTCTTGCTATCACTACACTCCATTTCCTCACAGCAGAAAACAGCATCCGTGTGTTGCGCATGTTTTGCTGAAGTACACATCTCTTTCCCACCAGCCACGTGGAAGCCACCTTGAGACAAGATTGTGTCCATCTTGCGGTTTTCAAAACTTTTGGTAGCATCTTTATCTTGCATGGTTGTGACCTCTCTGAATGCAGAGAAAGCCTCCTTCATGTTGGAAAAACAACTCTGAATTTTCTCTTCAACATGGCAGTTATCTTTGAGTGTGAACTTCAAATCATCCATGGCAGTGTTTGAATCTACAGTGCATGCCTTTTTGCTTTTAGCATCAATTTCAGCAGCCTGTTTGTCTAGTGAATTCAGATCTGACACATTAATCTCTAAATCAGGAAACAAGGCTCTAGCTTTGCTCAGACACGCTTTTGAAACTCTTAAAGCATTCCCTCCTGCAGTCTTAAATGCCACACCAAGCATCAAAGGATTTTGTTTCTCCATCTTGCTCGTCTCAGTGTGCTCAGCTCTGTGAAGACTTTTTGGTTTAGTTGACATAAGACAGCTTCTTTTGTTAGGATTGCTCTTTGAAGAGGAAAGTACATCTTCTCCAGAGGTACTTTCCTTTTTAACTACACTTGACATTAATATACTGGTGGATTTACTTGTGATGTTTGTCCCACTATTTGTTTTTTCATCTAACACAGTGGTCATTTTGTCAGGCATTTCAGTTACTGCCAGGTGCTTTTCAGCATCTGAACTAAAGCTGTCATCAAAATCTATACCTGCAAGAAAATCAGGATCAAGATCTTTGTCAGCCTTCTCTGGAGAGCAGGCATTATTTTGACAAGGCTGTTTTACTTCTGCAGTTTTGAACTGTGTAAATTCAAACTGGCTATCTGCTTCTTCCAAGAGAGTGCACAGTTCTGTCACATCAGCTTTTTGTGAAGCTGTTAACTGGCAGCTGACATCCTCAAATCTTTCATTTACAGAAGGTAGCTGATTCGATACAGAACCTGTACTTTTTACATATCCATTACTCAGGCTATTTTTTTGTTTAGTGGCACGGTTACATTTAGTGGGCTCATCACCAAGAGTCCTTTCACCACCAGTTTCTTCAAAGAGATACTTGGCCTTTTCCAGGTTGGCTAAGGAAATTTGTATCCCCTTATTTGAAGCAGTTTTGAATCCTGATGAGTAGATTGATGGAAGAGAAACTGCTGTCTTCTCTGGCAGACTGCCATGAACCTGACCGTTTAGTGGAATGCAGTTAAGGCTACTGACATTTCCTTTTGGACTGCTTGGCAATTCTGTTGATGTGCTATCCATGTGCAACTGACTTTCTCTTTCATTGTCTAGAGTCTGTCTTTCCTTGAGCTGGGATTTTCCATTTCCTTTATGTGTAGATGGAAAAGGAGTAGTCCTGTGAATATCAGCTTTAAAGCCAGTGTTCTCTGAGCAAGGAAGAACAAAAGAAGAGGCAGGCATATGAGTGATATCAGCAACAGCAGACTGGAATCCACTGTCACGTATGGTGCCTTCACTGATGGAGTAATTTTGATTAGTGGTAGACATATTTTCTGTGTTACTGATGCTATTACAGTCATGGTGAAAGTTTGCTTGCCTCGTTTTTTGCTTAGTTTGTTTCATGGCTGACAGACAGGCTGATGGAGAGAAGTAACTTTGAGTATCTTCTGCTACTCCTTTACTCTGTTTACCGGAGTCTGGAATTTGGCTGAAGTCTTGTGCAAAATCTCTGTGAAGCTGTGACATATCAAGGTCCTGGACTTTTGCTCGCACAGAGGAAGGCAGCTTTTCAAAAGCAAGATTTTCCTGTTTACGTTCTGCATTCTTTTCAGTACGGCAGCAGTCTGCTTCAACTTGGGCATCTTCTGACTGCTTAGTACTCACTTCTGGTCCTAAAAGAAAGCATGATGATAAAAATAAATAATTAAATTCAGTTGTTGTAGAAAAAAAGAACTTGTTTTCATTTTAACAGAAACTATATGATAAAAGTTTTAATTTTTAAATGTGTTACCAGACTCGGGAATCCCTGGTGACGTGTCCATCTTCTCAAAGTTAGTTTCATTTTCTTGAACTTGTGGTTTCAAAGTCTCAACGGTGTAAATAAATTTTCTCTTTTTCCTAATAAATCCAGAGTTTGTGATTTTTACAGGCGGCCTGAGAAGCTGTCCAGAATCAGAGTCAGTCTGCAGTTCTGTTAAAATATTGTTGTCCACAGTACAATGTGGAATTTCAGATAAACTCAATGGAGACCACTGGCTGATTCCAGTACTTCCAGTTTTTACAGGTGGGCTTGAGGGAACAGTGCCATGTTCTTCATCAGCAATCCCCTCTTTATTAGAGTTGTTTATTGTTGAGGTGTCTGTAGAGTTGGAGTCATGTTCTTTTGATTTGATTTGCTTCCATCTGATTCTGTCAGGTTTGACTTTTCTCAGTGCTGAACTACTGTTGGCGAGGAAAGTGGATGAAACATTTTCAGGTCCATCAGGAACTATTGTGCTGCAAATTTCTCCATCTTCATTAGCATCTGGCAGCGTGTGTTGCCAAACACCCTCACTCTGGGTTAATGAAGTTTGGGGAGAAACAGCCTCAGGCAAAACAGCACCTGTTGATGACAGAGCAGCAATCAGTATTTTTTCATATTAGCATCATGCCTCTAAGAGCCAAAATTGTTGGGATGCATAGTTATTTCACAAATATTTTATTCACTATTTCAGATATTGGCAAGCTGTAAATGAAAAAATCAGTACCGTGGTTATCAGCAGGGATATCATCTTTTTTGGGTGGTCCTACCCCAACTCTGGAAGCATTTGAAAGAGAAGGGAAAAGCTTCCGTACAAACTGGAAAAGTTAAGGGGAAAAAAGTTTCAGAAGAAACCTGAAATGTCACACCAATTTGCACTTAATATGTCCAAAAAAAATCCAATAAGAACAACTTTTGATTTTGTTTTCTAGTAACACCAAATCATCAATTCCATCATCCTACATCTGCCAGATAGTCAAATCTACACCTGTTCAAATTTCAGAATACCAACTTATAGGATGTACATATAGCAGGACCAGAGTTTCAACATTAAGTGACATTCATAAAAATAATACAAAAAGGTATGTTTGTGCTGGACAGAGTACTCACAACAACATTTTTGTCTGCAGAAACACTCACTGGACAGGGGCTCTCATCAATTTTAGCTGCAAGATTGAAAGGAGACAAAAATGACTGAACATATCACCTTTTTAGACTTTTAAAATTACAGTGTGCTATTGGCTTACATAAAATCAGGGTAGATGGAACAGGAGGTGGTGTATTCAAAGAACTGGTCCACGAAATATCAGGGTTAATCTGTGCACCAAGACTTTCAGAAATATGCTTGGCATAGCTGATCTGCATCATATAAAAAAAACAAACAAACAAAAACAAAACAAAACAAAAAAAAAACAAAAAACACACACACCGTAAAGAAGAGTAAGTTTAATGTTATTCACTAGTCCACATTATAATACTGTCAGAAAAATATTATCACCTTTAGATTTGCTATACTCACTGGTGATTTATGTGGGGTGTCAAGTAAATCTGTAAATATGGCAAAAGTAAACAAATTAACCAGTTTTAATTTGTTTGATTAAGTCTTGGATTTTTTTTAAATGCAATTCATGTAAATGAGACTGACATTAGAGATCATCATCTCACCAAAACTGTCCTGACTCTGAGGCTGAATTTCCCCATATTTTGTACCTGTAACTCTAAAAAGACCAAAACAGACATCAAAAATTGCCAATAGCTGGAAAACAGAAAAACACCAAGTCATTTTTGCAAAATTATCATGAAAATAGCTGCACAAAATAACAATATAAGGCCACTCTTCACTATGAGTTATAGTCAAAATCAGCTGTTGTTGTTCCTTTTCCGATTTAATTAAATAGCTACTTAAATTACTATTGAATTAAAATAAACACCATTCATAGTGATGACAGTTTATATAGGAACTACGAATTTAAACACCAATAATTTATTGTTTGTTACACTCACCCCTGTTTTGTCATCCGAAACAAATATGGACTTTGTGTGTCCATCCATGGCAATGTAATTTTTTCTAAGATGTATCACAGAAAAATAATATTTTTAGATTTACTCTCATCACAAGTTGGTTACAGTAGCTTGTTCATAACCATGAAGTTAAAACAGAAACCCATGACCCATGATCTTATTTAGCATCTGTTTAGGTAATGTGTTGGATATTTGTAATATAAATTAGTAAATAGTCAAATCTGAATGAAATGTTACCTTGTGTAGCAGTGAACGACTGCTCATCCTCAGTTTCAGGTGACACAATTCGACTGTGTCTGAAAACTCTGGGAGTAGAAAACAGCTGACTATCGACTGCAGTTTTGTCTAAAGGAGTTTTAAAATTTCTCTCCTGATTGGCACATAGCTCGTCTTGATCAGAGCAGTTACCCTCATTTGCTGACGTTTGAGCAGTCAGCACCTCAAACCAGTTGGGGTCCAGTGGTTCCAGCTCTAAAATGTTAGATCATAAATGGGTAATATATTATTAAGTGCACAAGCGCCAAACCACACATCTTGTTTCGGCTTCTGTACAATCTGTACAATGTACTGCAGCCTATAATGTTTAGAAGAGAACTGCTTTGCGCAGGCAGCTGATTAAAACGTACCGATGACCAAAATCACAGTTTTTTCCATGGAGCAAATTCTCAATTTTAAAGGTTTTCTTACCTTCCCAGATTTCATCTTTAAATGTGTCGTATATGGTTTTTGAGGGTGAATCCATTCCAGGGACTTGTGTACCGCCTACAGGTTGTTACCTAAGAATATGAAGTTAACATAAGAACTTGAATTAAAAAGCATAAAGGTCTCTATGCTAGTTAGTTTCAAAGCTAAATGATGGTATACATTAATCCAGGAAAGGAAGTCTGTTGCTGTTTCCGACCACATTATACTGAAACTGCTAACGTGACATCGAAACTGTTACGTTAGCAATAGTGGGTAACGTTAGTTTACGTTTGTTTTACATGCGTCGAAAATGTTGCAGTTGTTTGCCAACTTTAAGAAAACACGGCTAACCTCCACTGACAGCTAATCATTATCAAACAGGGAAAAACGACAAGGCAAGTAGGTTTGGCGTTACTCAAACTTACCATGACGAGATTCAAGAGTGAGGACTTTCATGTCGCGATAAATCTCTTAATATAATGTCGACAACAAACCAGAAAACTATGAAATACAACACTATATTTATGTGACTCTGCTAGCCAGTTTGTCCACGCGACGAAAACAAACCTCGCGCGCCGCACGCCGGAACTCAATGCGACTTCAAAATAAGAGACCTTATGAATTTTAACCGCTAAAAACCATGCGATGCTCTACCAAGAAATAATAATAATAATAATAATAATAATAATGATCTTAAAACATTTGGGAACATTCATCCCCCAACTTTAGGCTTTTGGCTTTACATGACATGCCAGTAGACTTCTGGGGACGCAGCAGACAAGTAACAAAAATAAAAATAAAAAAATACAATAATAATACAAATTTAAAACATTAAAAAAAAAAAATCAAAATAACAAAATACAACCACAGTTAAGAAATGTAAGTTTTATTGTATTGTTATATTAGTGTACAGAACACAAAAGTACAGTACATTGCAAAGGCAGTTGTATTTACAAGGCCAGAGGCTACACCCACTTTCGTGGAAGATTTATTTCTACTTCTATGTAGCTACTCACTCTGCATGCATCTCAACTGTAATAACTGTCATAAAAATACAATCTTATAGGTCTCAGCAAAGCCCCCCTTTTCACTATGTACATTTTTGTTCATTTAAAATAGTTTCTTTATTTGTTCATAAACATAACTATTACATTTTATTTTACATAGAATTTGCACGCTTGGCAGGTTTAACAGATAAAATATTTTTTTCTCTAAATCTAGTCTGATGAAAGCACGTTTTCCTCTTGTTAACAATATAAATAATTTACCTATTTGCTAAAAGCTGCACAGTTAAAAGGTACAGTAAGATGTTTTAAGTAACAGACAGCCCACACAGCAGTTTGTAGGTTTGAGAGACATTACAGTAGGTCTGCAGCATGTCAGAATATTTTAACATGAACCACTTACAGTATACAAATTAGTAATAATAATTCCATCTATGATGGTCATCAGATTTGAATTCACACACTCAAGCACACTCATAACACACCTACAACCACACACAGATACACACCCACAAAAGACTCATGACTTTAACCAAGTAATGAAGCCTCCCTTTTTCTGTGCTAACAGTGTTCATGTTTTCCAATGCTATGATATTCAAATACATTCTTTTTGGAGACAGTAAAGGTCTTCCACTTTAGTGAAGGATTGCACATTTTCCCTTGACAATTATAACAACATAACTGAAAATGAATCACTCAGCTTTGGTATTTCATTTCATTTTTTTAAAATGTGAAATTTATTGACCTCAATAAAAAGAGGCCACTTTGTGACACTTTCTATTAGTGCAATAAAAGCTGTATTGTGTTTGCAACAGCAAAGTCACTCATCTGTCTAAAAACAACAGTATTGCTGCATGTCTGAAGATCTGACTTCATGACATTCTGATGTATTTTATGCAAGAAGAGGAAATGGGGGTTTGGTTATTCCCAGGAGAGAGCTCTTGTTGACCCTTGAGATGATAGCAGCTACCCCAGGCAAGAGGTGACATTAGGCATGACACAGGGTGCTTTGCAGTTCTGGGTGTCAGACAGTCATCAGAGAGTTGAGCCTGAAACCCTGGAGTCTGGGAGAAAAGCTGTGATAGCACGGTAGCCCTGGGCTCGTCGGATCATGTCCCGCGTCTCTCCATTAAGTTCCATCAACTTGACAGAAATTTCTGTCAAGTCCTGCTTTGAGCCCACGAGAGCAAACGTTCCTGTCTGACCCAGAGTTTGATGTCTGAAGTAGATGTTCAGCAACGTTTGGACCTCATCCTCAGAGTGGCTGCCAAAGATGTCATTAGGCCATGTTGTTCTGGAAAGAATCCATAAGTACTTGTATTAATAAGTGCCATATTTTTCAGAATACACTTCTAATTAACAGGGAAACAAGTGTTTTACTTTTCTCACCTGCACACACGAATGTAGCGAACAGTAGTTGGAAACTCATTGTTCTTCAGACCCTCTAGGATGGCCTGCACTGCAGCCTCAGAGGTGCTAAAAACAGGCTCAGAGCAGGAAATCTCACAGGAAGCAATCTCATCATTTGCCACTGAGGCTGCTGCTACCCTCAGGTTGCTCTTCAACTCATTAAGCTCTTTGGACATATTTGTCAGCTACAAGTTGAGAGGGATTCATACTATTAAAACAAGGACACGGAGTAAAAAGTATATGTTACACCTTCAAAAACAGAAGAGAAGAAAATGCAGATATACCTACCTCTGGAACAGAGCTTATTGCATGGACCTGTTCAATCAGCTTACAGTAGGACTGAAAGAGCAGCAATAGCTGAAAGTGGAGTTTGTAGAGTCTTTGACAGAGCTCCAGTTGCTGAAAGTAAGAGAAAATGATTATTAGAAAAAACTCTTTAACGTTCTCTTTCCTCTTTCTTAATTACCCTGATATGAATGTCTACATAACCACCATTAAAGACTTAAAAGTCTTTTTTTTTTTTGCTGAAAATTACAGTAAAATCACAATGCTGTTTTTTAAAACTAGGAAAGTAGAGACAAGCCTTATCCAACTTACAGCCAGAAATTCCATTTGCTACCAAGAAGGCATGTTACAGGGTAGAAAAGAAGTAAGAAGTAAGGAAAACAGAGAGAAAGAATGACTTTCATGCAAATGCTCATTATTTACAACATAGAGTGGGTGAGAGTATTAGAACACATCCAAATTATGTTGTTTTAATGACATGCACAGAGGAAGAAAGTGAGGGTAGATGTATGTGCAAATTAGAACAGAAAAGTGGGCTTATAGTTGTCAAGAATTAATAAAAAAAACCCAAGTGAAAAAAGCCAAGCAAAATTCTGCCTGTTAATTAGCACTCACTTAAGAGACAAACTTGCAACTAGTAAGTTTTAACAGCAAAACTTTCTATTTTGCTGTTAACCGTCTTCAGTCATGAAGTGAGTGTAACTGTTTACAGCCTGATTAAACTGCAACATAAGAGAGCTTGCTCCCATGCCCAGAAGAACTGAAAATGATCACAATGTGCATTGGATACGACATATTCAATGTGACGTGCAGCAACTCAAGTTTGTCAGAAACGTGACGTTTACACAGTGTGAGAAAATTAGAGGTAACACTCACAGAGCTACAGTATCACACAGTAATCGCTATGCAAAAAGTACAGTATGAAAGATCAGATGAAATGGAATCCTTAATATGTTCAGTCATTTTGTAAAATGTACAAAATCAGCAATTATTTTGCTTGAACACTGGCTAAATGCAGTAACTATGTCACAGTAAATACTAACCCAGTGTTTTACTTTATTCCACTGTTGATATGATAGCATGAGATGCTCAAATTATATACATTTATTAATAATAATAATAATAATGATAATGCTTTACCTTTTCCTCATGCTCCAATGGTTGACATGTTATCACAGTACCACCAGCACTCTTGGGAAAGGTGGCTTTACAGTTGCTCAACCACTGTGTGTAACAGAGGGCAATGTAAACAACTCAGCGACAACATATAGGTGAATCTAGACTGACAAGCACAATATTTCAACTACTTACAGTGAGAACTGCCTCCTTTCTGTTGTTGTATGTATCAAGGAATTCCTGAAGTTCCAACACACTGAATTTCATTTTTTCCAGGAGACCGTAAGACATAATCTGGAAAAATTCAAATTTTGTCGCTGAATTTGTTTGTTGTTTTTTTGATATGTCAAAAAGCTACTGTTAGGAAAGTACTGGAAATTGCTAAGGTTACTTACTGTGTCTGCATCAATAAATAGTGTTGGGCACTCTGAGCATGATGTCAGCATCTGAGAAGATCTCAGAAACTTTGATCCCAGTCCTCTCAAGCCATCATTAAGGTAACTCACGGCGTCGCAGGTCAAAGAACAAAATTTGGTCTGGATACTCTGCAAAACAAAAAACAAGCTGTCTGTAACACCACCAAACCCCCCCCTACATCATTTAAGGCACTTGCAGTACATTCTTCATTATTTCAATTTTTCTGAAACTTTGCCCTGTCAGCTTTGGTCAGTGAAGTGAACAACATCCGGTTAATGAATCTCAGAAGATTTTTTAACCTGAAAGCACCTACAGAGTGATCTCTATTTGCAATTAAGCGGACCTCTACTGAAAGGTCAATCAACCTTATAACTAATCCTGTTAACCTTTCAGTTTAATTATACAGTTTGACATGGCACACTACAAGTAGTGCTAATGTCCTTCAGGAGTAGGCTGGCTACAGGGTTGAGCTATAATACCTGAAAAAGTGAAGAAAACACATGGAAAGTATAGACGGCACAGGACCCATCTGAGTCGGACACAAGCTGGTTGATGTGGCTTCTCCAAGCCTCTTCTGCATCATCGCATACTGCTGGCTGAAAAGCCGCAAGGATAGCAGAGAAGAAAGGCGACGGTGGTGGTGAAGAATGTGACTCCAGCATGTCCTCTTGGTCTTCCTCAGCAAGACTGAATGGATAAAAAAACACTTTAGGAGAAATTCATTTTTATGGCAATGTATCTATTATAGATAAACGTTGCAGTAGGTACCTTGGTAAGCAGCCTTCAAGATCCAGTTCTCCTTTATAATCACTGTTAATTATGTCCATTGTTGCACTGTCAGCGCAGTGATATTCAGGGGGCAGCTCACTGATGGAAAGAGAAATGTCATCCTCATGGACAGTGGTGTCATCATCTTCTTGTGACACCTCATGCTGAAAGAAAGCAAAGGTGACAGATCTCAGCAACTGTTAAATTAATGAAACAAATTACTAAGCAAATACTGAGTCAGCATGCATGAAATGTATTCCCTCTGTTATTTTAATTATTAAACAGTAACACTAACCTTGCCACGGGACCCTATGGACACTCCTTGTGGTGTTTTCTTTTATTTGGTAAATTTAGTGTGCAAAAATTGTGCCAATCAAATGGATAAAATCATTTAACTTAGCCAGCATTGTGGCCCTGCACACTCATGGTTAGAAACAGGCAATGTGTAAACCTTTCCTGACCTTCCACATGCCAAGAGATTTTAGTTTTGTTTAGAGCCACCCACACAGAAGCAATAGGTATACACATTGCCTTAAATAGACAGATACAGAAAGAAAGAATTTTTTTCTATTGCTGGCTACAACCCCCTGACATCCCCAGACAATTTGCCACAGTTAAAGTCAGACACAAACTAGCCCAGAGCCCAAAGTGTTACAGATCGCCTGATTACCAGTTTTAGTTTTTTTTTTCTCCTGTGCATGCAACTACTGAAATATCAAGAAAAGGTCACTCATGCTCTACTCTAAAGAAAGGAAATGTAGAAAAGTTACAGCACTGCAAAATAACACTTGCAATAGCCTTAACCCAAAGCACGTTTAACATTCAAGACACCTCACAAGTAAACAGAATAGTTCCTATTTAGCAAAATTAGTAAAGAACTCCAGTATAGAACTGCGATAGGAATTAGTAGTTCCCAGAATCTCAGACACTCTGAAGCCCTTATTCACCCGCTGCTTCGAGTCCTCTGGCAGTTGGACCTCGAAACTCGGATTTTTGGTGCTCAGAGGAGTTGAATCTGCTGAAGTTGTATCACAAAAGGCAGAGGGAGAGTCCATGCTACTGATCTCTGGAGTTGGAGAAAGACTGACAGTCTGAAAAAGAGACAAGGACAAATTTAATAGAATCTTTGAAATAATGGACACTGAACTAAAAACTGAAAAATCCTCAATAGTCCTGTAAGCACTGACAGTGGTGGAGCTTCTGAAAAATCTGAAAAAAAAGAAGCTGGGATGACAACTTTGTGAACCCATGGCTTTCAATCTGCCACCACAGTTTTGGCAACCTTTAGCTAATGCTGAAGACCACCTTCTGTCATGGAATAACAGAAAGGTAATGGAACATGACAGAATGTCACAAAAAGCCCCATTATATTTTCAGAGACTTAAAAATATGGCCCTATGCTTGACACTAGAGGAAAAGCCTTAATCTAATAGGGAGCATGAATGTTTTTTGCAAATATAATGACAATTTTTCAATTCAATAATAATGTTATTATTGAAAGGTGACAATAACTTGGAGCAGACAGTGGCACAATAGAAGAAGTCTTGAAGAGCTTGTTAGAATTTGGGGTTTTACCTTCATTATGACTTTGAATTATTCTCATGCAAATTAATAAACTTACAAGCTGTGAGTGGGAGAGTATCTGGCTGATGGTGAGGGAATCCTCCTCAGACGACTCGTCTGAGTCTTCATGAGCGACCTTGCTGAGGCTGGGCATGCTGATGGACATCTGACTCTCCTCTAAAGGCTGCAGGTCACTTTGGTCCAGACTGTCCATGGAGCGTCTACGCACGCCCCAGTTGAAGTTGTCCATAGTCTCTCCCTGCAACAGTAAATGGCCTTGAAATACCAAGTACCAAGTAGTACAGCATAATCTTTTCTTCAGCACAAACACACATACTTCACACCGACATTTACACAACCATGCAGTGTAGTTTCAGGGAGGGGGCAGTTTATGGGAGAGTTTTTTTTCTTTCCCTTTTTTCCCTTCAAAGCTAAAAAGGGAAGGAACATTGGTGCTCAAGGCAGTGCTGTGAGAACTCCTTGATATGGTCACAGTTCAAATAATAACAGGCTTTAATTGCTTTGGCCTTATTTTAAAATGCACAGTGCTTTTTCAAGCTGACATGACTCCGGAGATGTTAGCCAACTCTCACATTCCACCAAAGCTCCACATCAACAGGCCAAACAACAGAGATATCCCATTGTTTAAAACTTAATACTGATGGAAAACAAAGGGCTTGATTTTGGCCTTTAGCTTCTTTTAAAAGGAAATCATACTACATTTAACATCAATGACAAAGTTTGCATGTTGTTAGGACTCTACTTATTCTTCATTTAACTTGTTGTGGTTTCATTAAAATTGACTGTGCTGCACTTTTCTTGCCCATATTAGTTGTTTTGGTTTTGTCAGGGGGAACAGCTGACACTGCCAGCTTAATTTGCTGAATATATGGTGTTCGTGTGGTTTTTAAGCTTAACTAAGTATATTTCAGTGTAATTCTGCAGAACTGACTTGGGGGAGGTTGTAGAGTTTCATGTTGTTTAATGAGGCTAAATCAAAAGAAATATATAACTTGTTATATTATATAAGAATATAGGTTTCTGTTACATCTCCTTAGTAAATAATAAGAGTAAAGATTTACAATTAGTGTTTGTAACTTACTGTTAGGATTTCAGTGTGATGGAGGGTTAAACCTGAGCACAATTTCTTCCACTGTCTCTAGATGGGGCTAACACTCCATGATGTGAACGATTGTGACTTGTTTTTGAAAATCATATCATGTTGATCAGATTTGTATCCTAATTGTATTAGTATCATAATTTACAACTTACAACCATAGAAATTATGATTAAAGGCGTTAATTATATGCCAAACATATCATAATTCATAATTAATTAAATATGATCAAACACTAAGTTAACTGAAGTCAAAGTTATGTATCAGCAAACAATCAGCACTTCAGAGGTCTGTAAGATGAAGCAGGATTTTTGCTTATCCAGGTGACTTCAGGGTTAACCCTGGGTTTTCAGTATTACGAAGATGGTTCACTTCTTACTGGGGTACATCACCATGGTAACTTATGCTGCAGACATAACCTGCAGGTTATGTTCGAGATAAGAGATCAGCAGGTATGAAATCACTGACTACTGACCAATCAGTTCTCTGGAAAATTGCATCAATACTCCTGGAAGATCACTCGGACCTCTGTGCACAGACAGAATGAGGGTCTAAAGTTTTTTAAAGAGCATTTAATGTCTGTCTTTCCCTGATGCGCATCAGTAATAAATATAGATTCAAAGATGCAACTTTATCCCCTGATTCTTTTTTTTTTGGGGGGATTACAAACAATTTAACAACAATTTCTTGTTCTATAAGCATCGATATATGATCCTGTAATAGGGCACCTATTTGTACTTGTAGACCTTATATCAAATTTGCACATAGACTAAGCCTAAGTTTTAATTCTGTTTTTAAATTTATTCTTTACTTGCTCTCAGACCCAGGCTGCAGCTCAAAGAATAAAAACTAAAACCATCTTATGCACATCTAAACATTAATTTAATGGAATAACAATTAAAATCCATCAGATTCTCCGCTCTCTTAATGACAGAGCTGTAATATTGATAAGTCTGTTAACTTAAGCAGTCATCATTTTTGCCAGCTTTCCTTCCCAGCTTCAAGTAGGCTAAACTTTATTAATATAGTAGATCTTTTCCAGTCTTACTGACCAAAGCGCTTAAAACGCACACACATTCAGACAGTGGTTTAATAATAAACGAATGTACAGTGGCTTTCCTTTCACACACACTCACATCACCGATTTGTCTGCAGAAGCTGTGTTGTTTCAGTCCGTATTGTGTGTTTAACCTCTTCATATTTTTCTAATATCACAGTTTTCTTTGTAAGATCAGTCACTCTTCTGCCAGTATACTTGTCCATGTTTGTGACTGGTCAGATGCTGCCAACACTACCCTTTCATGTGATCTTGCTCATAGCTAGATTGATAAACCCTGGGTTGACTTATTGAGTTAATAAGCACCTTCATGTGACTGCTTTGCCTGATTGCCTATGTTAGTGTAAGTGAAGCCAGATAATGGAAAGATATCCTAGGTATGCTGAACTTGGTTTGTAGTACAGGGCCCTGGTAAAACATGCTTTAAGATGCCCTGTATTTCACTAGTAACTATTAGACCATGAATATAAGCCTGGTCTTCTGTGATGTCTGTGTGAAATAAGCTAAACATACCGTGCTTCCAACACTTTGAGTGTCTCTCTGCCACAGGAACATTGCAGAATCCGTTTTGTAAATTACACAGCATGCACACACACTTTCTACACTTTGCCATCAGTGTGGCAGTTGACTAAATTATCTGCACAAGCAAACGCTTATTTAGAGAACACAGCAAGTAAAAATGTAGCACAACTAAACTTACCTGTAGCTCCTAGATAGCACAGACAGAAAAAAAACAAAACAGAAAAAGAAAACCCCATTACACATAGAAGGCCAACCTGACCCAAAACAGTGCTGCTGCTCCTCAGAGGAAAATACTCATCATCTTCATGCTATTATACGGTTTTCTTACTGTACAAGTTTGACCATGCTGTTATATATCAAATCTAAGAGGCAAGGTATAAATAATTTCCCTGAGACTCACTTCTCCATCCTCAAGCTCAACATCCAGGAAGTCAAAGTCTCTAAAGACTCTGAACTGCTGCTCTGAGGTGGTGTCGTCTGTGTTCTCTGGTTCCCGAGTCCCATCATCGGAGGATACCTGGCTGGGCTGGTGCTCCATGAGATCCAGCTCCCCACAACTGGAGAAGATCACCTATACAGACACACAAAAAAGGGCCAAACGGTTAGTTTTTAATCTATGATGGGAAAAAAAAAAAAGATCTTCACATTAAGCGAGAGTGTTGAAATTCACAGCACTGTCAACATAAAGTGTATCTTACTGAAGGATTTTTTGTGAGCCCCACTTCTTGTCCAAGCAAAGACAATACATTCACCAGTTTTTCCCGTGTTCTTTTCTACAGAGGGAAAGAGAACGTGCAAATATTGTGAACAAATCCATTTCATTTGATCCACATTATAGTTTTTCGTTAACATGTAGTCTGTACATGTGATGTAAGTATCTCACCACCTTCAAATTTAGTCTGAATGATCACATTTGCAAGCATTTATCTGGTATCAACATGTATTTTTCCTTATTTGGATATAGATGCATTTTAATGGCTTAATAATATATCAAGCACAGCCTGTGCATTAAATATAGCCTGTGATATGTTTGTCTTACATGATTAAACACAATTACATTTGATGTCCACATTTGTCAAATCATAACTGTTTTACACTTTGACCCCTCATTCTTCAAATTATGAGTATAATTCTCTGAAGGAACGGGATGAAGTTTTAACCTGTGAAGACTGAGGCCTTTTCCAGCTGACAGGCACCAGGACGTTGTTTGAAGTGGATCCAGAGGAGGTAGAGGAGGTGCTGTGGGTCACTGCTGTCGTCATACTCTTCACATCCTGGCCTGGAGAGCGCCGCAGGTCATCAAAACGATGACCAATCACTGGTGTCTAAAAGCATGGACACAAACAAACAAATGTGTGCAGACAAAAATAAAATGAGGAATAGCAGGAAGAAGGGAAAGTCCCTCTCTGCTTAGTCAATCCATTACTCAGGCTCCTTGGCAGCTCCTGCTTCGTCTAGGCTTGATTGACTGTAAACCGATCAATACTTCAAGATAGGTTGATTTTTTTTTTTTTTTTAAAGTGGTCACAGTTTTTATTCCATGTGTCATTCCAAATGCATGAAGCATTCAAGGAAAAGAAACATTAACTTCCTCTGCTTTATCCTCAGTCTAAAAATATCAGAGAATTTTAAGAAATATCAGTGGTGTGTCCAGTATGTCTAAAGTTTAAAGGCACACACTGTTCGCTATCCACTACAACTCCCTGAGTCACATACAAAAGACGGCAGCAAAGAGCTGACATCATTTCCTGCCATTCATGAACTATACAAACAGCTCCCTGTTCAGTTCCCACACATACACCACTCTGCTTGTATCTTTTACATCGCTTTCCAGCTCTGCACTACTTGACTAATTGTGTTTACCTTTCACGCTTTCGAGCTAATCTCACAGGGTTTGGTCGAAAAGAAATATAACCATTAAGGAAGGGGAAGAAATGTTTCCTTTCCAAAGAGCTTTAAAAGATTCCACACAACCTCAACAAGTACCACACCCTGGAAAATACAGGAAAATATACAGGGGCAAGCATACATTTCAAGCATTAACCTTTCCTTTAAAACGAGAACAACAAGGGCTTTCACACAGTGAAAAGAAAGTCAGAGAAACTGCCTCTAACCTGAGATATGTCAAAGTGGAAATCCAGCGTTTTCCCAGGCAAAGCCTTGGAAGAGCGGTCCCAGACACGGCTGATGTCCTCATAGGAGAGGTCACTTTGTGGAAATGAAGGCTGTGCCAAACTGGCTGATCGAGAAACCACGAGCTTCAGGATATTCAGTGCTTCCCTCCAATGAACAGTCTATAGCAAACACAGAAACACAACAAATTCACCTGTGTGTTCAGACAAAGAACAACACAACCACATGTTTTAAAAAGGCAGATTTTATGTAGTTCTATTTTTAGGTATAGAGGTACGAAAGGGAAATGGATTCCATATGAGAATAAGCAGAGGCCTAGCCCGTGGCAGAAAGACAGACTGTTTATAGATTGGGTGTGTCTACAAATTTACTGTGCTAACATAACACAGCTTTTTTTTTTATTTTTTCTGATGAACGCTAACAAAAAGAACAGGGAACAGAAGACTATTACTCAGGCCCCACTAGCTAAAGATTTCCACTGATCACATTTAAGTTATCCAAAACCTTATAATATTTTCATTTTCCACACACATGCATAGTATATCTCAGTGAGTTTCTACAAAAGAATTCAACTTAAGAGCTATCATTTAAAAATCAATACTGGGCAATGCATAACGCCACTGCATATTTAAATTCATCATCTAAAGTTGGGCACAAATTGTTGTGTTAATGATTTAACTCACCTGGACAAATTTCTCTATTGTCTCGAGTACCTCTATGTTGAAGGGCTTGGCTTGAATTACACTCAGGTCCATGTGGCTCAGGAGGCTGTAGATGATTTGTAAAAGGGTCTGCTGCATACTGGGGAGACCTTTCTCCAGCAGCTGTTACAAAAATAAAATAAAAAACTCACTTTATGTAGTACCACCGACACACTATCACCGTGGCTTAGCACATATGAGATCAGCTGCACACACCTCTGCCATGTAAGTGACCAGACTCAGGGTGATATCCGGGAAAGCTTCGTGAAGATATCGACACACCACGTTGACCCAAGAGAAGCAGTCTCGTGTGTAGGAGTGTGTTTTATACAGAGTCATGACATGAGCAAGGTTGGAAAGCTTGGCATTGTTCTCCTCAAGGCATACCTACACACACAAAAGTGTGTTAGTTTAAAATATATAATGAGATAAATGAGAAAAGAAGCGTAAAAAAGGCAAACCTGTGCTATCCTTTCAGCAACATCTTGACAGAAATGCGTGGGGCCATCAAAGTTCTGCACTAGATGAGGGAGCAGGCAGAGAACATTCAAGGGAAAACCTAAGAGATGAAAAAAAACAAATTTCATGAATATATCCCATGGATCATTTTGGGAAAAGTCTCCAAGCATGCACCTTTGTACAATGCAAAGTTTGTTTATCAACATTCCTGTTTACTTTTAAAACTGCTTATCTATTGAGTCCTAGATTATACCTATGGCTTGTGACGTGTCCACTACAGGCACTCGTGACACAGGTGTCAGTTGGCAAAAGAGATGGAGCGTGAGGTCAGTTGTGGACGTGGAGGTAAAACCCTTTAAAAGCAGCTGCTGGAGCCCAGTGAAGCTGCTCCATTTCAGCTGGCTATGTAGTTTCTCCAGCTTCTCTCTGTTCTCCTGTTTGTCCAGCGACATGTTGGCCAGCAGCTTATTCAACAGTCTTAAAGACATCTGATACTCAAACTCAAAGTCTGATTCCATCAGTGACACTGCCACCCAGAAGATGGTGGCCAGCAGGTTGCTTGGGTGGTTGATGCTCGTTGGGTCAGTGACACTGTCTCTGGACGAGGATGAGCTGCGAACCTTGGCTAACAGAGCCTGCTGTTCACAGGCTTGGATGCGGTCCAGTGTGGCACTGCGTGGTGGATCAGACCACCTGTCTGCCTCTCCAAACTTTTTGGGAACAGAGGAGCTCCTCTGATGTCTGTTCCTTTCTTCTCTTCTAAGATTGAGCTGCCCTGTGCTCTTCCTGTTGGACAGCAGCTTGAAACTGGTGAGGAATTCTGGAGATGAGGCTCTGTAATAATAAGATAAAACAATAACTTAAAGTTACCATATATTTGAACAGAAATACCTTCTTTAAAAATAAATTCATGTAGAGGAGATACAAACCTTGTCAAGATAGCCATGAGATCGCTGTTTTTGAGGCATTCAGCCAAGTTATCCACCACAGACTCCAGTGTGAGTAATACTTCCATCACATAGCCCTGGAAGAAAAAAGACAAAAGTGCATTTCTAGAAGATTTTTGTGTATCCTTGTATCAATAATTTAATGATACAACAGGCATTCATTTTATGGTAAAAATAGCTTTAAAATGTAGTCATGAACTGTACTGATCTGCCACAACCAACCAATATAAAGCACTACTGAGATATTTTTTTCAGTTTCTACAATTCCTCTGTTTATGTTTTACCTACAAGTATAGTTTTGTACACTGATGATCAAAATTTGACAGTAAAAACAATGCGAAGAAGAAATTCCCTCATAAAATATCCCAAAACAAACACAAAAGCACATACTCGCACCCTTCAAGTACACAAAAGGTGCACTGACCTGCACTTCTTCTCCATGTTCACCAATGACCTCCACCAGCCTCGAGAGAAGGTCGGACACAGCGTGGGCAGAAATGGGTTGGCGAAGGGCTCGAAACACCTGGAAGGAGCGGCCAGCATAGTGACGCGATGAACTACACAAGGCTGTCTGCAGAGCTATGTCACTGAGCTGCTGTTCCAGATGAAAATCTGATGAAGACACAAATAAGGATGTGCAACTGAAAATCATTCAGTGGCAAAGACAGAGTTGTGTGTAATGTTTAAGAGTTAGGCATAATTAACTAAGAATTACTGTTAAGGACATACTGAAGGATTACCTGACTTGGACTCTTTGAACACAGATACCACATGTCGCAGAAAGTTCGTCAGCTGCCCAGTGCTTTTTGAAACTTGGTTCTTTGGTGAAATGTCTTCATGGCACCACAGTGGTCCATATGCTCTATAAAACAACCATTTTTGAAATGAACAATTCTGAAACATTATGAATAATGGTACCAAGCCCAAAGTCAGGTGCTAGTTTAGCCTTTTCTGCTCCGTTCAAACTATTAAGCATTATGTATTATAAAAACAATTTCAATTAATAATATCTTTTTTTTTTTTTTTTTGTAAGATGACAGTTTTACTTACTTACTTACTGAATTTACAGTGTGTACTATTAATCAGGGGAAATGACAGCTGTATTTATTTAAATATCAAATCTAATCTATGGCTGTAAGAATATATTGCATTATCCTGCAGGACCACTAGGTGGGAATCTACATCCGGAAATACGAGAAAGGTTTCTCAACATATCAAAAACTAAAACTGATCATTATTTTCTTCTGTATAACAATAATCTAATGCCTGTAGCCATCCTTTATGACCTGTTGCTAAAACTCAGAAGTGATGCATTTGCTGAGTGATTCTAACAGAAGAACTACATTTTGACATCAGTACCTTGTGGTTAAAAACTCAATAAGCTTGTTAGTCTTCTCATCCATTATATTGGAGGCCACCAGTTCTTCCACCTCCTGTGAAATCTCAGGCAGGTTGCTGCTGCTGCCCCCCAAACTCAAACTGGACGATGTAGAGGAAGAACTCAAACCCGAGTCTGGCACTGGAGATGCCTGACACTCCCGTAGGAAGTCAAAACCTCCTGAACACAGTGGAGGAAGATGTGTGTGATCACAAACAGGTTACAGTGGTTTATTTGGGTATTTGATGTCATATCCCTAAGTGCAACTTTCAGTTAGAGATGGAATTAGCTAGTGTAAGAAGAAGAAATGTAGTGAGCAGCATGGCCTGTGTTATAACTTTTTCTGGAATGTGAATCCAATTAGCCTTGTCAACTGACTGTATTCATTTTAAGTGGTGAAGCTGTTAAAGTTGCTGCACATTGCTGTTAATTAAAAACCCACCCTTTCTGCAAGATATTGCACATTATATATGAATATAACAAACTTGTCAGAGAAAATTTTACAAAGCATGATTACTCTGGATTTCAGTGGAAGTGTTATTGTTATAGTATATTTTTATTTTTAATAAAATACATTTTTATAGCATATACATTTTTTTCATATGGTCAAATGGACAACAAATACTCGAGTGTTTCAAAATGTGAAGACATTTGCAAAACATTTTATCAGCAACGGGAGGAGGGGAGCTAAAGCACGCTATCCAAGCTTGAGCAGATGGCCCCAGTTTGGGAAAGAGGATAAATATAGCAGAATGGAATGCTTTAATCAAGACCTTTGATGTCCTCTGGGCTCAATATTGCTTTTGGCACAGTGTCCAAATATTTTCTCCTAAGATAAGAAACTTATCTATTGTCTGAAAGGAATGCTAGCCATTCCTTCCTGATGTTCAAGTTTATATTAGCCAAAGACAAGATCTGCGTATCAAAGGGCAAGCTGCTCTGTCAACTTCACCCAGGTCTACTTTAACCATTTAGTGAAATGTGAATGTATTTATAGTTGAAAAGCTCACACAGGTGAATAGTATTATAGGCAGATATGTTTACCTGAAGGCAAATACTCCAGCTGAATGCTTGGTTTGCAGGTGAGGGTCTTGGTGCCATTGATCTCACGTGTCTGCAATAAGACCGATGCAATAGTTTGGAAGGTGCTGTCACATGACAATGTGATGAGCAGATGGAGGAGAAGACGTTTACTGTGCTCAAACACCTCTGGACGAAAGTGATCCATGCCTTAAGTAAACAACACAGTTAGACACGTTAGTCTGTTTCACGGCGATGTTAACTCATTTTCAACTCATTTCAGTTATATGGTGCCAAATAACTTAGTAAGGTGAAAACATTACAATATTATAGAGTGAAAATTAGGGATTCCCCCTGAGCAAGCACTTGGCAGCAGTGGGGGGGAAATCTGCCTCAAGGGCGAACTTGTACGTTGATGACCAGCACTAGATTAAAGATTTCTATTGCTGCTTGTACTTAAAAATATGTTGGTGCATTAAAAGATTCTTTTCTTTTCTTTTTTTTCTTCTCTACTCAACTCTGCGGTGCATGTATGTACTCTTTATACTATAGCTCTTAAGGGGAAGACTGATTGTAGAGTGAATTTACCCAAAAACAGGGCATGCAGCAGCAGAGGCAGGTGCATGGTCCAATCTTCTGTCACACTGTGGTCCACCACCATTTCTGTCATGAAGATGACTGCTATATTACACCTATAATAAACAAAAATGCATCCTGTTAAGACTCTTAATTATATGAAACACATTTCTTGAGACAGATTTAAATCTAACTGCAATATGCTATAGATGGTCACTGATAAATTCCAGTACATTAATTTAATTTAGGTGTGGCAGGGTCATTATGGCAGCTAACCTGTGCAGTGGTCCCCTGGGAGTGATGGTCTCTGGTAAAAAGTCCACCAGTGGAGCCCAACATCCTCCATTCAGAGGCATGGGCAGAGGATGGGGCTGGTTGGTCTCAATAACCACCATGAGCCAGTCAGCATAGGGTGGCAAAGGTTCACCTAAATGGTTAAAGAGTACAGTGTTCACAATAGCAAACTTTCAGATTCTTCATAGCTGATCGTGGGTGACATGAACAAATTTTTACAGATGGAAGATGTATTTAGATAAGAAACTCATGGTGTATCTACACAGAAAAGAACTTCAGTTTTGAAATATAGTTGTCAAAATTATTTTCCAGGATTCTTTTAATAATTGGCAGATTATTCTTAGCCACATTACCCTCCAGGACCATTTCAGCCGAAGAGGGTTTAACAAAGCTGTTTTTGGGTCACTGGCAGCACTGCGGAGGCCCGAGGCTCGACTCCTCGCATTTTAGTGCCAGTTCTCACAGATTCCCTTAAAAAGCCCCAGGCCACTCTGCGCTGCTCATGAATTATCAATGCCACCCGGCTGATTACCAACTCACCCTCCAACCCAGCCTGTATAGTGCACACTCATCAAACCATTACAACCATTTTTTCTCAGGATGCTTGGTACAAAAAAAACAAAACAAAACAACTCACTCTTATCTTCATCATAAGATCCTCCCGAACTGTTGCTGTAGCGTGATTCCAGACGGTTGTGTGCTCGTATTATGTGAGTAAGCCTGAGACCACAAAAAATGATCATGAAGGGTTGTGCTAATAATATAATTAATCAAATCATACGATTTAAGAAATCACTGCCCACTCTACCTCTCCTCATTCTCCTTTAAAGTCTTGGTATCATCTGTGTCAGGAAAGCTCTCCTGGCCTGCAACAACAGTATTGCTGCTTGATGTGGTGCCTAGAAATGAATCAGAAGTTAAGTGAGCATGAACTCCAACACTGCATCACATGCACAATTTGGATCTTTTCCAGTTGGTTTAATGTTTAATGTTTAATGTCAGTTTACTTATCTCAAATAAAAAAATTCAAATTTTAGCTGGTTTTCATTCTATTCAGTGATATAGCTTTTCCAAAAAGACATACCTGAAGCTGCTACGGAAGCTTTGCTTGTGGCAGTGAATCGATAGAATGGAGGGATATCACAGTGTTGCACCACAGGATTGACTGGATCAGTTTGTTGTAACTCAAATATCAGTTCCTCCATGGTTTGCATTGTGTTGTTTCGGCACAGATAGATCACCACCTTCTTGATCTGAACAAATACACCAAAGACTATCTGTGAGAAACTGGAGGGATAAAAAAAATAGCTACATACTATTTACAAGCACGGCTTAATATCTTACATATGGGAGAAGGGCGGTGTCACTGCTGACACCACATAAGCTGATGAGAAACTGCAGTGTGGTTCTCAGATTGTTGCTCCATTTCTCATTGCTAACTAAAGCATTCCAGGCATTTTCCATTTCTGGTCCAGGTAGATCATCTCCATACTGGGCAGGGAAGGTTAAAAAACAACATATGCCATGTTATCTTAGGTTATCTCAGATTACCTATGCCCCTTTTCATTAAATCACATTTCCCCAGCATGCCTTTACCTTGGCGGTCATGAACATGAGGTTATTGAGAACCATAGATGTAGCTTGTAAGGAGCCCCAGCCAGTGCCTTTCAGTGGGTGTGATGAACCTGTGCTGGTTAACTGGCTGGAAGAGTCATAATTTGAGGTGCATGGTGTGAAGACTGGGAGCAGCAGGCCGCTATCAACCAGCTCTATGTTACCAAGCCAGGGCAGGAGGTAGGTTAGCATGATCTGCCTTCCATTGGTATGAGTGGTGGGGAACCTCTGGCTAACCTCTGGAGCAAGCAGAAGGAAAGCAATGCTAACATCAGAATAACATCAGTGGTCGCTGTGGTGTTTTTATTTTACAAGAAACTCAAACACAGGCTATATATTCAGTTTCACCATAATTGGCAGTTTGATCCTGATTCGCATATGCATTAAACCTAAACAGGGGGTGTTCCTAAGACAAGTTAGGCTCTCGGTGTTTCTGTGGTCAGCAGAAGTGTCCGTAAAAAGAGGATGGCTTCTTTGGGAGATGAGTGAGTAGTATTTAGAAGGAAACCAAGAGAAGATGACAAGGCTGTGAAAAGCTGAAATACAGTAAACTACATTACTATCACAAATACAACACAAGCAGCTACCTGAGAATAGAGGAAGTGTGAGTTCAGGGTACATCTTGGCCAGCTGGCTGGAGAGCTGAGGTAGGGAGACACTGTACAAAGGTGGCAGTGGACCATGTGTGCCATAGAGGATACTGTTTGGCTTCTGCTCTGCAATCTTCTTGGAGTATGCAAACAACTTAGTTTCAAAAATCTGTTAAATGAAAAAGGAAATGTGTCACTTAGGCTATAACTACATAAAACTACACATGAACACAGCAAAATGAGTTTTCTCACCTGCATTAGCTGCATTGAAATCTCATAGATTTCTCTGTTGGTGTCTGATGCCTTAAAGAGTACCAGGTTTAGCAGCGTTACTATGTCACTTGGGTAGTTTTTGCTTGGGAAGAAACAGAGAGAAAATGAGTATGAATCATTTATTCAGTATTATGAAAGTGAGAGTTTCATGTTGCAAGACCTGATAGCCCTATGACGGTGCTGTTCCTACAATTTAATTAATGTTGCTTCAGGACCATCAGTGCAATTGGCATGTTGTTGTTATCGACTGGAAAAAGAGTAAATACCAAATACAAAAAACCTAAGTATGACTTTAAAAACTGTGTAAAAATAGTGTCACTGTGTAACAACTTATGCAAAGTAGGCGTGTCGTGTAGTAGATGTGTCGTGTAGTACTGCGTGCTTGGAGTTGGGATAAGTCTTAGTATTAGTTTTTGCCAAAAAAACTTACTAATACATGATTAACGTTTGTGAAAAGGCCTATTTTCACCCAAACCATGGTCCTTTCCAAAACCTAAATAAATTGTTTTGTTTGCTAGACTTAACCAAGTAGTTTTGGTGGTTAAACCGTACCAAACTACCAATAAAACTGAATAATACTGCAAAAATAAAATAAGTCAACCAACTCTAAAAATAAAAACTCAACACTGACTTTTGGTTTTACATGGATAGGGTAAGATGGAGGCAGATGATCTGCTGTGGTGACCCCGATACACAGTGTCACGTTATGTTTGAGTAAAGTTTCTGAGATAAAGCAAGAGGTGAAGAATTTCAGACGAATCGCGAGCCCTTCAAGATTATTAGCTGAGGTGCCACTTTGAGGCTTAAGCTAATTTGCCAGTCGTTTCCTCATTTGGACCAGAAAAATGAATGATGAGAGAATTGAATTCTCCCCAATTAGAGGAATTGTTAAGTAACTGCACCTCAAAATCATATACAGATAAACTAATGATAACCCAATACAAAAATCACCAAAAAATGCAAAAAACAATGCATCTGAGATTGTATACCTGCTGCCACAGACTGTAGCGATGGCTTTGAAGCAGCCTGAGGCGAGCTGGTTGGAGCCTGTGTAGCAGCGATCCACAGCCCAGTTGAATAGGTTAACCTGGTCAGCATTGAGCTCCAGGAGCAGGATCACAACTTCACAGCCAAGCTGATGGACCTGAGCCAGTAGCAAACACCAACACAGACTGTCTTTAGTTTCATTTCTTTTTTTCCTTGTATTCCACACTTTACATGAGTGATCATTTGAAGCTATGTTTAATGTAAATGATTTAAGGACTCAGCGTAGCATGATTCTAGTAGCTCTACTTCTGTCATACCAAGAAGATTCCATTCTTGGCTACCTGCCTAGTTAATGTAACTTCTCAAGCCATGTAATTAATTTTACTAAGGAAGAATGTGTAAAATAAACATGAAGATGCTTTGTAAACTGGAAAGACAATATCAGTTTATTCTAAATGAAACTGTCCTTCACTTCTAAAAGATAATGGTGAGCAGTTGGCAAGGACTAATCTTGGCCTTTTATAAAGCAGGCTTCAGAAAGCTATCCGATGGGCTTCGTGGGTCAGCTCTTTGTTTAAATGCACTGCAGTGGTAAAGTATTGGCTACAGACCCGCTGATCCTGGCAGGCTAGTATATTATCCAGCCACTTGTAGAGGTATCCATCTGGAGAGAGGCCAACGTTATCAAACACAGGCCCACAGCACAGCACAGCAGACATGGCCTGTAAGAACATCAGCCAAGAATGCTCACATGTTAATGGTTTAAACAACCAAGACAACCCTATTCACTCTGCTACTGTTCCACCCACAACGTTTTTTAGAAGTTATAACATAACAACATTAATCCAAATGTGGTTATTCAACATAGCACTGAACACGCAAATTTTCTTGTTTATTTTGAATATGTGACTTAGCAGCTCTGTTGATTATTTAGAGTGTAAGCATGCTTACCTTTAGGGCACAATATTGATATCTTGTGATCTGATGATTTCTGTCACTGTAGCGGTCCAGAGGAGTGAACATGATGCTGAAAGGGCCGGCCCACTGGCTGAAGAGGATGAAGAGGTGATGTCGCAGGCTCTGCTGTGGAAACAGGAAGCGCCTGTGGTGCACTAGGTTGTAAAGGGGGACAAAAGAGCTTGTTATGGGTTTGCTTATTAAGAAAATGTACAGTCAGCAAAAATATCCAGGCATCTTAAACTCATCTCTACTACATAAAAGTGCATTTCCCCAATCTGATAATAGGACCTTGATGTTCCTTGACAGACCATTAGCCATTCAGTGGGGACTTGTGAATGCTTGGCAACTCATGAGTCATCACCTGCTCTTGCCTGCACTGTCTTTAAGTGGTACTATTCTTGGATCCACTCCCCTTGGGCTACATCCAAATCAAGATCAATGTCAAGAGTCTGGTGTTCCATGCACTGTGCTAACTGCAGCCTAATGGATGCCTATTGTAAAATTCACAATTCACAAATGGACAGACGGACTGCACTAGGCATTCATAAAAGGGACTGCAAAACTTTCACATTCTCTGTTCAGTAATTTATCAGTCTGACCTAAAGAGCAGTGACTGGTCTGACAAGAAAGGACTCTAAATTTAAGCTAGTCGCAGTAGTACCTGGTACACATTGGATGAGGTTGGCCACCATGGCACTGAAGTGAGCTCGGATGTCCTTAAGGATCTCTGCGTCTTTGTCATTCTCAGCTTCCAGAAGCATCCGGGTTAGATCCACATATTCCAGGAACAGAGCACCCAGGGCAAGGGTGTCACGTTCCAGCGCTCCGTTTGTACTGTGGCATCACAGAGAAAACACAGAGACGCCCAGTTCAGACAAATCACAAAGCAAATATTATACAATCATTATATATTAACTTCTGTTCAAATACCTGTCGAAATCTAAGCTGCTGCAGTTATAGCAGTTATTTACAGGTGTTTAAGTATGTATCAGAAAGTCAGTGTTATCAATCCTGAGGACCCTTCTCTGCAACTAAGTACCCTTTATGTGATTCAGAGTTTTGTTGGCCTAACAGTGTCAGCTAATGCTGCCACACTAACCTATCACTGATGACGCCTGCATCAGCCAGCAGCTCAAAGATCCGCAGTAGCTGCAGTCTCAGCAGGTCTCGCCGTTCACGCCGCTTCTTGTTCTGCAAAACATTATTAAGACATATCCTTGTTGGCAGAAGTCCTGCATCAACTCTTTGGTAAATGCTACATATTACAATATAGTCTAATATAGTTACAAATTCTCTCTAATGGCACATATTTTGCTTGTATTATGTATTAAGCTGTAAATATGACCAACAAACCTCAGGCCTTCTCTCTAATGCCTCTTTCATAAGGGGATGTAATTCCTCCACAAGTTCCCTGTGTGCAGTGAAAACATAAACTCGTGATATGAAATGTTAAACGCTTTATCAAGCAATAAAAGGTCAGTAGGTAAAATTAAATAGCAGAATACCATTTTTCAAGAAGAATTTGAGCTATTAAATCTCACTTCTAGGAAACAATTTAGGAACAACTATACATAGCAACAAAGTATTATTCCCCTTAATCCCCTGTTCATCTGCACTTTAAATCCACACAAATGCATTGCCTTTAATTATGGAAAAAATTATGGATTGTGGCCTCAGTTTTTCAAAGGTCCCGTCTCATTAAAAAAAGACAAAACAGAACTTAAGTAACAATATTTCATCCATAATAACAAATCATCAAATATATGGTTCTCTGATATACCTGAATACGAGCAAATTGGTGCGACCAAAGCCCAGAACTAATGACTCTGTCAACTCGATGCTCTCTGCCCTCATCAGTGGAACCAACTGCTTCAGAAGCCAAGCCACAGATGGGCTCCCGATAACCTGAAACATCAAACACCGACTGTTCAGTCAGACACATAAAATCTGTCACGACACTTCAACACCACTAATTATTTAGCGCTGCATTGATATAAGTGTCTGTACACTCAAGAACATAGTGGCTTCATGCTCTATTCATAAAAAATAGCTACTATGTAATTTGATGCTTTGAGTTTGAATGTCAACAAGCTCAGTATGAACACCTGATCCTGGAGAGACAAAGCGCAGAGGGAATTAATAAGGCCAGAGGACAGGGAGGCAGTTACCTTGTTATCGTAGCTGACACCACTGTCAGGCGTAGGCGCTGTGATCTCAGGTGTCGACGCTCTCAGATGGCCGGGGCTCATGATACTGGGCTTGGCCACCCCAAAGCAAAGGATCAGGTAGTTTCTCCATAGGGTTATATAGTTATCCCCACTGCCAGAGATGCTGGTCTTCTTCGCATACACTGGATTACTGGTGAGGAAAAGGAAATATTATTAGATCCTTTTTAATCTGAGCTACTTTTAGCAGGGAATTTTGAGTTTAAGCTCAATGGAGAACTAGTATCTGGTGGCATAACCAGAAACAGGAACACTAAATAGGGATGTGAAGAAAATAGAAAACAGAGGAAGTGTTTCATGGTCCCTCCTGACCTCACTGCAGTCTGTAAGGACACTTACTTTGGGTCTACCAGGGGCATGAGCATCTGCATTCGAGTGAAGGCGTAGGGCCAGGCGTAGCTGAGAGCTGTGGGGCAGTGCTTGGGCAGGTTGTCCTGTCGCAGGAGGCTGTATATACACAGCACCCAGGGGTCCTTCACAGACTGAGCAAAGATCCACACATGCGAGGGGCTCCTAATGTCATAATGACTGTTGACAAGCAGTGCATTCCACTCCACGAGCCACTGCAAGTCCACGTGGTGACCAGCTGGCAGGGTGGCCTGCAAATGAGCAGGTGATATAGAGACGGGTCAGAGGTCAAAGTCATGACTGAACTAGAAGCACTGCTTCCATCTGCCTGTTCATTCTTATGTGTAAGACTTATTAATTACAATGTGAATAAGGCAGTAACTAAGACATTCAGATAAATACACAGTACAGTTAAAAAAAACTATTTTTATGTTGCCTATGTTGCATGACAAGTCTAACTGAGGGGTCGTGTTTAAGCTTTGCCCCACTCAATGTCGAACAAATTCACTTAACCCACTTAAAAGGTCAGTCAGCCAATAAAGTTGCTTTTTATACTACAAGCGTTGCTGGAGCTTGAACTTCTTCACATCTTCTTCTCCATACACCTTGAAAGTAGGTGAGGTTGTGCCTAAAACCTCCACTTTGCAAGTCAAGTCATGTGAAACGAACACAATGACGAAAGACAAATATTAGGAACATAAAACATATGCAAATAAACAGAAACATCTTGAGGTTTACCTGAGGTTCACAGAATGAAGGTACAAATAACTTACTGTGTCAGAGACTGCAACGTTGACAAAACTATCCAATATACCAGAGCTGAGCTGATCCATGATCTCTATCATTGGTTTATCATCATCCTGCAGTTGACAAAAGCATAAACTCTTAATCTGTAAATAAAATATCTCCAATATCCTGTCTCCTCAGTGTTTGTTCTTCTGTGTTTTACCTCAGACTGTCCGATAGTCACAAAGAGACTTCGTATTTCTTTTAGTATAGCAATGGCAAGTCTGCGGGTGCTCAGTTGGCAGGAGCAGAGCAGGACGATTGCCAGACCCTCCACAGCGTGCAGCACAGTGGAGTGAGGACCTCTTTCTGTTGGCATCTTGAGACTAGAGCTGGTCTGTAGCAGCTGTGATAAAATAAAACAAAAGCTGATTACCAAGTAGTATTATCAACATAATAAATTACTATATTTCTACTTCTAAAATGGGCATTTGTATTAGAAATACACAGTATACACATACACAGAAATTAGAAAGGCAGATAATAGAAAGTCAAATTATCAGAAGACAGAAATATGTCACATTTGGGACAATAGTGTGTACCTCAGCAGTATGCATTTTAGAGGTGTCACACTTCTTTCCTGGTGCAGCCAGGGTTAGTTTCCACTGAGTGAGAAGTTGCAGCAGTAATTTAAGGGATGTATCTAACAATCCCTGGTGGGTGTCTTGGACCTCACGCAACAGGAAGTTAGTGAATCCAAACAGGACATCATCACGCCAGTCGGGGAAATCCAGCAGCAGACTTTGCAAGGAATTCTGTGCTATGAGTCGGAGCTCATCATCCATGTGGATTGTTAATCTGACCAAAAAACACAAAACAAAAAAACAATGATGAAACAAGTATCTTTATATGCAGAGGAATAACAGGTCCTCTAATTTAATCAAATTCACTTGCAGATTAAAATATGATAAATTGTCAAACTGTTAGCAGTTTCAAGTTTGGAGTGCACAAAATGTAATTTCTTTTACCTTTTAACCTAAAGAAGCAGAGCAGAAAACTACTAATCTTCTTCCTGATTCTAACTAGTTGTAGAAAACCAGAAACTAACTTCAAACTTTCATATATTATATTGTTTTTAACCTGTTAAATTTTTCCCTCATTTGGAAATACTGCTGGAATTCACTGCCATGATGTGTGATTAGCTTATGTGAATAACATTATAATTGGCTAAAAAAAAAAACCCCACTAGATTGGCTAGAACAAGCTGCAATAACAAACAGGAGATTCGGGTTCTGTGTGATTGTCTGATTTAAAAATCTGTCAACAAGTTTGGGTTGTTTATCACATCTCCAGTTAATTATGCTGCTATCTTCTCTTGATCTTCCTTATAAAGGTGGTTTCCCATAAGCTGCAACCTCTGCGGGTGAAAAACGAGGAGGAAGTGCCCGATACTGCATAAAATCCCAAATTTATAGCAGAAATAAACACATTTACAGCCTGCTACAAAAAAAACCTGTTCTGTGCTCTGTAACTAACTTCCCCTGTCATGCTGAGTGTACACTTTTTACAATGGTTAATTTTTTGCATATCTCCTGTTTCACTTGTATCCATGCTTAAATTTAGGGGCGCAGCAGGTTTGACAGGTGGATGTCAATACTGCTGCTTCACATCCACTAATTGAAACTAGACCTCATGGCTGTATTTGTGTTGTTGGTGCTTTTTGGAGAATTTCAATGCAATTATCTGACTTATATGATGACTTGTGGTTGGCTGTTATATTGACAGCCCGTCCAAAGAGTGTGCTTCAGTCTGTGAGTATTTTATATGCATGTTCCTTAGCACTAATTAGTAGGTATCTATATTTGTGTGGCGCACCCACAAAGGTTGTGGATTTGGCTTGCTAACCCTGCTTGCTAGAGTTTGCTAATAACAGACCAACAAATATGGTCACTTCTAGCATTCAAAATTGTAGTGCTTCAGGCTTCACAAATTAATGGGCCGTGGTGGTCTATGGTTTTCCCAAGATCAGCAACTCACCGAGACAGCAGGTCTATGAGCTCTGGCTTAGACATCCCGTCAGGCAAGATGCGAGGAATGGCAGCAACACATGTCCTGAACAAGTCAATCTTGGGTTTCCTTTCACCACTGAAAAGGTCAGATTTCAATTATATTAGAACGTCTTGCTTTCCATGTGTTCAGCTGTCAAGTGCAAATTAATTGAGTATTATACAGGATTATTAAGTTAATGATGAGATAATGATGGCATATCATTCTGGACTTTTGACAACTTAATTGTTTTGGGAGCTCAGATGACAGAGTGCATGTGCACACTTACGTGATCATGTCCTCGGGCTCTTTGTTCAACATCTGAGCATTGGTCATCATCATGCATCGGCCCACCTCTTTGTCCAGGTGTCTGAGAATGTTATCAATAGCCTTCCGGACATGAAAATAATACTGGGACATACCTGGGAACATGACAGAAGAAAAAACTACTGATATCACTTCTCATTTAAATAATTTCAATTTAATTCATCTAATTTAAGCCCACTGCTATGTGTATGGGCAGAAGTGTGACAGTTTCACAATTGCTGACCATGATCTGTCTCCCTCACCAATGACTTTGGCCTCTTCGTCTGTTAGCGTTTTGCTCAGATACGTCTTCTTTACTCGGAGTGTGTTCCCAGAGGGCAAAGTGCAACCAGTGTTAGGCATGGGAGGCTCACCGTCCTTCTGCTGCAGTTTATCGGCTACAACCAGGAATGCTCTCAGACCAATATTCATTCTCTAAACATAAAAGAAAGGTCACCTGTGAGTTATGAGTTTCCAGTATCCCATTACTAGTCCTGCAGGTATTTTAAAAATGAAACTGAAATGCTAAATAGTGAATGTGTACCTCGGGATTAAGACTAAAGGCTTTTGCAGGTTTCCCAACACATAGAAGGTCAAAGATAATCTCTTTCATGGCAAAATCCAGTCTTTCCTGCAACAAAATAAGGGAAATTATCATGTTATCTCACAAATCACATTTATTTCACCTGATTATTCCTTTAAACGTAACAGCTACTCATAGTCATGCTGCTAACAGTTTTGCATACAAGTGTGTTTACCTGGGCGATAAACTGGATGATTTTGACAAAGATATTGAGGGGCATGTCTCTTGGTACCACACTGCGGGATCCTTTGGGGAAAAGTGTTGTTACAATGGTGTTGAGCCGACTGGAGACATAAAGAAAAGAACATGATATGAGGACACCTTGCACAACCATTTAAATTTTTTTAGAGTACTGTAATGCTTAACAGATATACAGTTTATTTTAAGACATGTCTATTTTGGGCCTGATTAACACTTAAAAAGTCTGTCTGGCCCTGTCTGGGATTCCTCGAGTGGGCTCCAGCTTGTACGTAATAACATCTGCAAGCAGCTGATAACCCTGCAGGCCACTGTTACTGAAAATCTTGTGAGACCTGAACTTAAATCTGCAACCCTTAAAACACAAAGCCTTCTTATTTCACCAAACAGCAAAAAAAATCCATATAAAGGAAGGAGGGTTTGGAGTAAAGTTGTGACTTAATTAAACTTTTCTATTCTTCTCTTATATCCACAAAAATGTTCACAAAATTTTTTATAATAAAATCCTAAATAGTATACATTTAGTACTATGGTTATTTACTAACATTTAAAAACACATAAAAACTTGAAAAACTGTAAACTCAAATACAGGCCTTTAAAAGGTGTTTACCCTTGTGTTGCAGTGTTGCTCTCACACTTGATTCTGATCATGTAGACCCACAACAGTCGATACAGGGACTCCAGTGCAACACGAGCCATTTTTGGGTCTCTACTCTGTAATGAAATTAGGATTATCACAATATATCACACAAGTGACCATTTATTTTAGGTTGTGATCATTACTGTGATCACGGCACGCTTATAACATTTCCAACAAAAATAATTACAGTGTAGTTTTATTAGGCCATCTTTGTAATAGCAAATAAAAATATAGATTAAACAATTCTTTTTGACAGTTTAAGTGGTGACAAATATTTTGACTGATTGATATGCACAACCTTTGTATAGCTAAATTCTCCTCTATGGTATAATGAACAAGTACAGCTTTTTGGGTGCTGGTTTCCAGGTTACATTACCTTCAGATTTGAGAGACAGTTATTAAGGAAGACATGCCATCTGTTAAGGAAGAACTGTTTCTGGCTGACACACAGCAGGCACGTCACCAAAGGGTAAAAAGCCTGAACAGAGGACACAAAGTGCTTAGATTTTTTTTTCAA
This sequence comes from Paratilapia polleni, assembly GCA_015106735.1. Lineage (NCBI taxonomy): Eukaryota > Metazoa > Chordata > Actinopteri > Cichliformes > Cichlidae > Paratilapia > Paratilapia polleni. Next base: position 26,726 of record VUQI01025094.1, on the reverse strand, counting down.
CATAAACTACCTTGTTAGAACAGCTTCACTTTGACTTACAAATAAAAAACTCTCACAGTCTCTATGTATTATGTTGAAACCTGCCCTGTAAGTGGACAATTTGTGGAATAATGCATTATCTCTGAGCTACTTTTGCACAAGTGCATCTTAAACCAGTCTTCTTTTGGAGACATAATGAGGTTCCCTCCTTTTTTTTTTACGCTTTTTGCTGATGGTGCATCATTCATAAAATATAGCTTCCAGCCATAATCGCTGCCTCAGGAGAATGTAGGCCTACAGTAAGGGTTGTTGTCTTTCCATATCCATGTGAACTACCATGGTGAAATGTTTTATTGAAGACACTTAGGGGGAAGGGACTTCAAATATACTTATACATACTGCAGTGGTTTTAATGTGCTTTTTATGCTTTGAAACAGCAGCCTCTCTTCCCTCATAAATGATTTCTTGTGTGGGTACTCATGTTGTTAAAAAAAGCACAAGAGTGACCTTGAGGATTCACAGAGACCACAGGCATTCAGGCAATATGCAACAGAAGGTGTACTAAAGGGACAGGCTCAACAATCAGTGTCACTTTGTTTTTCACTAACCAGCGAGTGCTTCTTTCTGGAGGACAAGTCCAGGGTTGTGTCGTACAAGCTGTCCACAAAGTTCCTCAGGCAGGGTACGTTCACCTCGTTCTTCACAGCCTAAGACAACATCACACAGGATCATATGATCTCCACCTGAGTGGTCTTTTCCTATTTAGGTATTTTTTTGTTCTTTTGTATTTTTATTTACATTTGTTTCATGGATGATGCAGTTTAACATAATTCCAATACAGAGCCTGGAACTGATGTTCTGCTGTGAGACTTTATAGCTACTGCTAATTGCAACTATTGTCCCTATTTGGGCTTTTACATATTTAGTATATGAATAAGATATACAGACTACAGGTACACTGCTACAGTGAAATACACATAGCATATTGGGGATTGCACATGAGATGCAGAGGAGGAAGAAACTTACTGCTGCCACAGGAACCAGAATCTCAACAAAGAGGCCAGCCAAAGCATGCTTAATGTCCTTGTCTTTGACATCCAAGAAATACTGGGCACACTCCTGTGGAAGACAGAGAAGTGTACTGTTGCAACTTATAGGCTTTGACTCTACTATATATCTAGAGAATGCTATGGAAATCCTCAAACTGCAACACAAAGCCGACAAGGAAACATAGTCAAGGTCAAATGACATCAAACCGTAACAATGCTGAGAATGTTATGCACAATTTCTACACAACAGAGACATTCGTATATACTGTAAAAGGCAGACAATAAATGGGTACAGAGAGTATGAGCCTACAGTTTATAACATATATACAGTTTATACTATATCAAGGCAGAAATATATTATTCAGTTACTGAAGTCTGTTATACCTGCATGAACTGAAAAGAGGCTTCAAAATCCTCAACGGGATACATCTTAATTCGGAAGAACTTGACCCCCATGATGAGACTAATGGTACTCTGAACTACATATGGGCTCTGCTCTTTCTGCCGCAGCTCCTTTAGCTCAGTCATAAACTTCTTCTTCACAGCAGGAAACCTGAGAAAAAAATAGCTAAATGAGACTCTGTATATATTTAGACATGCCTGCACAGCTCAGTCAGACAAATCCCAAGTCAGCACTTCCACAAAAAAGTAGAGTTGCAACTCAGAAAGAATACAGTCAGACAGCATTCAGCGTGCACGCCTCCCAAAATATCAGTCCGTCATCTCACCCTCTATATGCAGACTGTGAGTCTGTGCCCCAAGATGAACTCCTCATCTAGCACCTGATCCTTTGCCCAAATTGAACCAGAGATGAGATTCTTCAGCTGGTCTAAATTTAGATGATAATTCATCATGGGAGTTCATATGAGCATTTCTTAACCTCTTCCCTGTTGGCTAGTGAAAGAAAGTGAATACAGCTGTTTCTGCATTTTGGTCATGGGAGAAGAAATTGTGTATTATTTCTACAGTCAAAATCAGTAAACCTTTTCTTTTTTTAAAGCTGCATTAACCTTTCTGAAGATGATCCCAATACAATTTGCTTCAGTTTACAGCCAAATTGTTTACCTCTTTTTCCTTTTACTGACCTTAGAGAAAAGTAAAGATTTCTATATGTTGCTAAAGTGGGCTTTAGAAAGAGTTATGTGACATGCCCACCATCCATTTCTCTATTTGAAGGGCTTGTTCCTTTCTGAAATGATCTAAAAACATCAAATAAAGAGAGACATCAATTTCCATTCCTAGTTTGGTGTGAAAGGGATCTCTCCAGAAGTGTGTCATCCCGTCAGTGCATTCCAGTCTCTTGAACCAGGGAATGTTTTGCAGAAAGGTGTTAGGAATGGTAACACACTAACATGATGTGGCATGACAGCAAACCCCAACAGAGCGGAGAATAGTAATTTAACATCCAATGAAAAAAGGTTAAAATGACACAGCCAGTAGGACTGAATTATATGCTCCTTACTTGGACTGGGCTAATACTCCTATGACTTCAGCATAGAGGTCTGCTACAGTGTGCATGTTTCCAGTGTTTGGACCATGATACCTGCAAGGAAACAATATATTATACAAAAAAATCTAGCTTCACAGAAACTATTAAAGAAAAGTAAACTGTGTTAGGACAGATGCGAGCTTACCCCTCTTTGTATCTAAAGTGCTTAAAAGCTAAGTTAATGACTTCATTCACCAAACTGTCAAGGGTCGGGTAGAGTGGCATCTGGTTAAGAATCAGGAGAAATACTGGTATGAGAATGAACACTTAGGAAAAACAAATCTCAAAATACCAGCCATAGTAAGTTTATTTTGTCAGCAGCAATAAATAAAAGAAGCTCATAAAATTATAGGATAATCTAAGCAGATTTTGTATAGTACAGGGTTTAGTGAAATTACCTGTTTCAAAACTTCTATTAGTACAAGAGAAAAGATGAAATCAAAGGCCAAATCCCTCCTTTCAAGTAGATAATCTCTCTGCTGCTCATCACTGTTGGAAAGAAAATACAAAATTTGCTACAATCACAAAGTACTTGAGCCTCACCATTATTTTGTTACATTTTCTACAAGTGACTCATTGTTGTGTGCAGAAATCAGCTTAATTCTTCTCACTTTTTGGACTTGGTGTTGGCTCTTGGTCGGTACTCGTGCAACTCCTCCTCTAGTCCATTTTGTCTTTTGTACCAGTCAAACAAAGTGCGGAGGATGGAGGGGAGACTGTATTCAGCCAAAGAGCTCATGGTGCTTATCAACTAGGAGAACAAGACACACATAGTGCAAATGCACATTTGGGTTTAGCACTCCACATACCAAAGCAAAAGATAGCAATCAGTGATTCCTTTGTTTATTTGAACAGCAATTTCAACAAAAATTCCAACAGCAAACTACGATTAATTTATATTTTCAAACATTTAAACAATACATGGAGTAGGGTGAAATGAGGCAGCTTTTAAATAAAGTAAAAGCAACATTAAGAAAGAGAACTGAGATTGAAGGGTGAGCTGGTTCTTATTGGGGCTATGCAGAAAGACACAGTACCCATGGGGCTGCCTCCCTCAGTCTTGGGGGAGGGAGAGCGAAAGGAAGGAACGGGCCGGGCACACAGGAAGGGAGGAGAGTCTGGTGGGACTGGGGAACACAGCAAGCCCTTCATTCAGCACAAGGCTGGAGAAGAATCCTGGCTCTGTGTGGCTGCTGAATGGCCTTGCGCAGCAGCACAAACACACCTCTGTGGCTGTGAAAGGGCCTTCTCTGCAAAGCCACAGACCTGCTTGACACACCTAGTGCTGAGGCAGTGCCAGCTGTCAAGGTAAACACTCCTGCCCCTGACTGGATCTGAAAGACCTTTTGGGATGTGAGTTGGGCTTTCAACCATCAACTCTTTCAGGTTGCAGTGCATCATACTAGAGCAGTATCTAAGATGGGCTTATTTTCCAGTCAGGAGAAGTAACACTCTATGTTGGTCTTTTATATATCAGCTTGAAGGTTTTTGTCCAGAATAAAAATATAATCTAATGTGGTTATGTTACAGGTCAAATGAATGGTTTGTCTAACTCCCCAAAGTTCTCTGCACTTACTTGGTCAAACTGGGGATCTTCTCCACGCTGTAGTGACTTTGTTAATGGCTTTTCCTGAAAATGCAAAAAAAAGGTAATCATTTCACAATCTTATTTTCTCAATAATACAGATTTAAAAAGTTCTTTAAAGTGTGGTCCAAACTGTATAACTCTATCTGAAGAGTGAGGAGCATTTTTGAACAGGGACTCGTTACAGACCAGCTAATGAGAGGGCCATCTATCAGTCTGTTGCCTGGCATGAGCAGGCAGGGTCACTTACAATATTAGAGATGGGACATTTATGACAGCTCCTATTATTATAGTCTTCTATCATCTGAGATAAAAGCCTTCAAGAAGGATTTAGTTCTCAGTGCACCCATCTCCTGGCAAAGGGACAGTCCTGTCGATGGCTTCTTGACTTCTGCAGCCCTCAGTTCATAATCACGCATCCTTTTTATTATTGGGTTTAAACAATAAAAGCTGGTAATAAGGAGGGTATAACTGCCCGACACTCACTTCTGGAGTTTATTAGTATTATGCAAAATAAATAAAAAAATAAACACATTGCTATCTGGCCTCATATGTGTACAAACAAAACACCCAAAAGACAAAAACATTTATTTCAAAACTTTTGGGAGATGCTAGCCAAAGGGTTTAATTTTCTTTAAAAGATATTTTATAAACTTTAGGGGAAGCTCCGTCACAAAACACAGGCCTGATTACAGGGTAAATCAATGTAAAACCTAGCACAGCTTTATTGTACTTCTATCCTTTATCCTTGTACAAATCAAAATATCTTTACCTTCTTGCTACCCTACTTTTCCAGAAGCTCCCCTTTGCTGTGTCATCAGCCAGGCAGCAAATCACAGCACTTCAATTGCTGATTAATCCAAAATAGCTAACTGTCTGATGTGTGTCACTCTGACATTGCGTGGGCTGGTTATAATGCTCTCTTTCTCTCTCTCACAGCTGGAACACCAGCTAAGCCCCAAGGTCTGATGAACCTTTTAGTTTTTAGACAAATGCTTGAATCTGAGGAGCCCATCTGTGCTGGAATGACAGAAAAGTCAATGCTTCTATCTCTGTGTGGCTTTTAAAGATTTTACTGCCATTTGGGGCATCCTGATACTTTACAGATTTACAGCATTTTTTTTTCATTTATAAATGTATTTTGCACCCTACTTATATAATGTGCCTTTTCCCTAACTAATGCTGACTACAGATCAATGATCATGATGGATTCTGATAAATAAATTCACAACAGTGAAGAACAAGAGAAAACTAAAACAAATTACTCAGCCAGGTCTCCAATGAGAGAAAAAACAAGAGAGACACATCCTCCTTGCAGTCCTCTGGAGGGTAATACAATAAAACGAGGGGCTACACACTTTCCCTGTGGCAATTAACACTTCCCTGGAAACTGAATCTGGTGACTAACAGCTTCCTATAAATCACAGCACCTAAAACTAGAGACAGAATCTCCACAGCAGCCTCACAAGTAAACACAGAATATATCAGACCTGCTAAAAATCGCATGGAAGTGGAACTATTTGTGGCACACAATTAAACAGTGTCATAGGACGTAAAGCACAAGGTATGCCGATTACTGGGAAATAGCAGCAGCACTTAAAAGATACTGATGTGGTTCTGGGAGCAGGTGATGAGTGGTACCCGCATTAACACACCTGTCTGACTTTCTGTCTGTAGAATTATTTATGACAGCTGTTTTTGGCCCCACAGACTGGTTCCAACCTCCACTGGACAAGAAGTCCAAGTCTTATTTTCCAGAAATATTTAGTTACAACATAAAGACAAAATCAGAGAATAACAGCTAGAAATTACTTTTCTTTTCCGGTGAGTTCCTAAATACTGGGAGAGAAACTTAAAAAATTGACATGCTGATTATTATACAGGCTAATGACTAGCTGGTCCAGAGAATGAGAGTGCAATACCCTCAGCCTCTGGGCGACCACTTTCAATTGCAAGGCGATTGCACAGGTCGCCTGGTGGGAGGCAGCCTTTCTCCAAACAATCACGGTCCGACTTGGACTGAATGCAGTCACTCTCAGATATATTAACAAAGTTTTGCAAACAACTGCCATCTAATTCACAAACGCAGACAGATTACCAACACGTTGCAATCAGTCTGAGTCTGTCTGACCGCAACTCATCTTTGCAATAGGGGACTCAACTCAGCTGGTTGCCAACTGGCTGTATGCTGGTTACATTCCTAAATAAAAGCAAGGTTGCCAAGAGTCTATGTCATTTTGCAGTTAAATCGCTGTCCTGCAGCAACTACATCACTATTTGTGAAGGAATTTCTGAATTTCTGTTTCAAATCTATGAGGTTTCTATGAGGTTCTGGCAGGACTCTGACTGTAAGTAGTTAATGTGAATTTATGTTTAATGTGAATTTCTGTATTTGTAGACGGCAACAGATTTGTGATTTTCACTGATTTATCACAGTTAATTGCCATACTGTCACAAACAGATTGCATATAATTGCCAAATTGATACCATTCAATCGCAAACCAATAGCAGACTAACAGCAGACTGATTGCAGACTTACTTTGTATCGCTGTCTAGCTACATTAAAGTTACTCTGAAGATAGCAACTGACTGTGATTGGTCACAGACTTGGTCCCTGTCTTCAAAGCAACCATTTCAAAGGCAACAAGATTGCAAGGTCATTGCAAGTCATTGCATAAATTTGGTCATGCCGCAGTCTCCAACCACTGTTTTCCCTAGTGCGACTGTAGCACGATAATAGTGCAAAAACTCCATCATATTTTCTAAGATTTTCAAATATCTTGTTTTGTCTGACCAACAGAACAAAACTCAAGTAAAAGCTGCAAGTCCTTTTGTAAGGGCCAATCATCGTGGGCATTGATCAATTAGCAAAATGTCTTAATTTATTTCATAGAAAAAGCTTTTAACCCAATACATTCGATCTTAGATTTCTTCACTTCATCAGCAGTTTTTTATTACTTAACTTTATTTTCTCAGAAGTAAGTAAAGGATCCTTCACCACTTGTAACTCATTACAGTCAAACAAAATTATTCAGGCCTGTCTGTCAGGGTTCCTGTCTGAAATTGTCATAGCAGTTCATAATATGGGGTCAGAACACCCACAAGGGCTCACAAGATGATTAATAGGGCAGCAAACAAGGAAAAAAAAATCTGGGGTTATTTTTTACTCTAAGCTGTGTTTTTTTTTAAACTAATATAATACTTTTTAGTGTTACATTTTTAGTTTCACTGGACTGTAAAATAAACAGAACAACAGCCAATCACTACAGGACACCAAGAGCAGTAACCCCCTGACCACTCACCAGCGGTTCAGCCATGATAATCCGGATCTTGCGCTCAGACATGGTGGTGAAGTTGGCAAACAGGCTCTTGAGTACGTATTCGCCTGGCTTGCTCTCCGGGTCAATGGTGATGGGCATCATGGCAGGGGGACCTTTCTCTCCCTGAGGACAGCAGACTGGAGGGATGGGAGGTTTACTGTATCCGTTCCCCACGGGTGAGGCTGTGGACAAGACACAAAAAGCACAAGATGGGAAACAATTTCATTAAGTAAAACATTGCCAAATCAAGCACAATGAGTGGGACAGGATCAGCCACAAGAGCGAAAGAGTTCAGTGAACAGGGTATTGCTGAGAAGTTTCCAAACATGGACAAAAAGTACCCAACATGTTGAGCATTCCTCAGTAAGACCTTCTAAAGGGCACCGTCTTGCCCCGAGTCTGCTGTTTCTTTCCTCCTGCTACAGTGAACAGAACGCATATGGAAATGAAAACACCGTGGCCGGCAGCTGGTGTTTTGGTTTTGTACCAAAGATGTCACTGTCCTTTGAGGGAAACAAAAACCTCATGCATGTGACCATCCTTCAGCAAGTGTTATGATATGGCCCGCCTTTAATAACGGATGGTTTTGCCTTGGGTCATTTAAACCCATGAACTAACTCAAAAGTTAATAATTTAACTTTGGTGTTGAACTCTTCTGCCTCCAGACACAAAAGTGCTAAATATAGTAAAGAAATGCATTGAGCCATCTCATTAAAAGTGTGAAATTTTCATTTAGCCCACAACTCTGCAACTTTTAACCACATGTCAGCCTCACAAACTGCCTGAATTTGGTGTTAAATATTCAGAGGACAGAATAGAGCTACTGCCTTACAATGAGAACCACATTTTCTTCAGGTTTTGAGACTATAAACGTGTGCACGTGCATGTAATAAATATGACTTGACAGAAATCACTTCAGCAACAGTGAAGGCCGGTCTGAACTGTTTTCAGCAACATCCGTCAAAGTCACATATCTAACACCGTATAGTAGTCAGTCAGATTTTTTTTTATAATTCAAGGATTGCATTTTGTTGTAAGCCAAATGAGAGATCCAAAACACAAAGAAATGAACAGAAAATGAAATGGGAATTGAGATTTTACACATCCGCACATGTTGTGCACAAAATAATAAAGAGAGGAGGTGAGCAAACATGTAATCAGCATTTTTCGAGGCACCACAAATTATGCAACACTGACAAATTGCATAAGACAAGTTGGAGAAGTTGGTACCAGTAAATAGGTTTTCTTCTCCAGGTCTTTTCAGGACAAGCATTTGGATATCTCTCAAGGAATGCCCAGCATGTGTAACCAACCTTTTATGGCTTTCAGAACATGGTTTCCTCACTTGTGGCAATTCAGTCAGCACCTACCCAGACCCTTGATGAAGCTAATGACGCTGGCCTTACTCCAGCACACAGCTGTCCCGTCCATAGTGGGGAAGGAGGATATGGTATCCAGGGTTGTCCTGAATTAAGACAAACGCTTGCTAGTAAAATCCACCAACTTTCATGTCTTGTGTGTCAGCTGGCTCTGTCCTTCTGGTTATAGTTTCCATGGTGCGCAGAGCCAACGGCGGGTGTGTTTTAAAAAGTGGGAGTAGTTTTGGTACGGCAGACCACACAATCTCTAGATCTCTCTCTCTCTCCCTCTCTCTGCTATGGCTTCCTCCAGCCTTGTGACCAACCGGTGCCTTCCAAGAGTGAAGGTCAAGCGGGAATTTTTAGCTGTGGCACAGCACAGTGATGAGGTCCAACATGCTATGGTGGCATAGTTTGGTGACTATATTTATCCAGGAGTAAACACTATACTGACAGAGCAGCCCCACCTCCTTTCCCCCATATCTGTGATGCAAAACCACGAGGTACAGACAACCAGAGTGTAAACATCATTCTTGACCAGGCAGGGCTTAACCACACTTCCCTTCCCTTAAAGTCTGACAACTTTTGATTTAATGAAGAACTAAAGTCATTAAGGCAAAGGTTTTAGGCAACCTTCCAGCAACTGCAAGTCTGTGTTTTAGCGTGGTTTAGCACACCAGATTTCTAAAACATTTTACATATTTGATAAAATCAAATTAACTTATTATTATAACATCTAAATTCTCCCAAAATATTAAACTGGAGATGAGAGGTAAAAAAAAATGAACCAGTGTGCATATCAAGCCTGTTTCTGTTGCTCTGGGCACTGTACGAAGTCTGAGACATGACATGTGACTCTGCAAACAAGGAGCTCGGGCACAGCGTGCATTACATCATCACCATGCTGGAAACACCCTGAGCATGGTGGTGCACCCTCAAGGACAATGCAAACAGTCCTACAAGTGTCTCTCTTGCACAAACACACATATACAAATCATGCAGTCCACAGAGACATCCCCACTGAGTAAACAATGTCTTTAGCAGCAGTTTGTGAGCAGAATGGATGGATATTTAGATACCATTGACCTCTTAAACTGGACCAGAAATTCCAGTATCAATATAGACCTTTGGGAAACTTTTTCAACTTCTGTAACACTGACACTGCATTTCTAAAAGTTAGCATTAAAAAAACATGCTCTGTAATGCCCAAAAACATTATCCTTATGTATACAGTATACTATTCTTGCAGGCTGGGAATAAAGGGGCAACATTTTTAGGTACTCCACTAAAATGGAGAGTTAATAGTGAAGTGACAAAATGTTGCCTTGAATAGGCCATAAAGTTTTAGATCACAGGACCTGGAGTAACTGCTAACAAACACATGTGCCACACTGACTATATTAATGAAAATTAAGCAGGAACATTTCATTTACAACCTAATTTGTTAAAATATTCCATGGATATCTACAAAAACTGTGACATTTCTGAAGTAATAGATTCAAATCTTTCTGGACTTGAAGAAACAAAAGAGAGACAAGTGGATCCACAATACTAATATATTATCACTAGTTCACAGCTTTAGTGTTTCAAAAAATGGTGAGAGTGTGAGAGAGTGAGAGAGTGATTATAGACCTCTGTGAAAAGCAGCTTAAAATGATGGTCACAAACTATTGACCATTGGCCCTGTTTTAGCAAGCTGACATCATGCAGGAAACTGCCGCCTGCTATGAGAGAGCATTTCAGGCCAATTATATAAGTCCTGGTCAAAAAGCTCACATCTGTCTCTTTCAAGTAAACATAATGGATTCCTCTATGTATAATTTTAGTTGCTGTTGAAATACTATTTTCAGCTCCTCAAAAATAAAGCAGAAGTATTTGACAGCATACTGCTACACAATGCTAAAAAAAGGGAAGGATTTAAGACAAAATGTGAAATAAAAACTGAATAATAAGTAAAAAAAAAAATGGCAGAAAAGAAAATTAACGGTAACGGAACAACATGTTTGACTACTTATCAGAGGAGCACTGCTGTGCCTGGATCCTAGCAGCTCATCTCCTGCTCTGATTGGCTGATGGAGGACTGGCCTTCAGGCACATTAAACAACAAACCTGATGCCACTGCTGCACAATGCCAGTTCTGTGCTGCTGTTTGTTACTGTTTTATTAGAGCTGGACACACTGACTTATCAAAGCCTAGCATCTAAAGATGTCTGTGATTATTAAACCTGCGCTCACAAACAGTAGCACATACTCATGCAGATGGTTCAGGTACAAATCCAAAACTCATCTTTTAATATATTCCAAAAACTTTTATACACACACACATATATATAATTTTTTGGAATATATTAAAAGATGGGTTTGTGTATATATACAGGACCCTAAAGATGTGTGTATATATACAGAAAAGTGTTTTCAGATGAATCTTTATTACCTACACTGTCTCTGTTGCCATCTTGTGATACATTACATAACAGCTTGTGAGAATAGAAATAGAGAGATCAGATTAGGGCAGAGCACAAATTTAATGAAAATGTTAAATGCTGATACTGTACAATGACCGCCTGTGCCTTTATCACTTTAGCAAAGTGACCCACTGTGAGGATTATGCAACATCATCAGGAGATGGCTCAGTGTTCAGTGTGTAGAAAGGGACGGCTTGTTCTGTGGTTTCTCTTTACATTCAGATTCAGTTGCTAATGCACACTGCGTGAGAGGTGCAGCTGGCTTGCAAACATTTTCATCAATTTAGTGTGGGAATCTACATATATAGCACACATGCTTAGACTGCTAAGGTGCTATTTACTGGTTTACTGCCTGCTTTGGACTTTTTCCACTAGTCATATCCATCCTGTAGGCCACCTCTCATACCTCACATAAAACGGAATAACATCATGATCTGAATCAGGACGGCATTTCATCCTACTTTCATGGCTTCACTGGAAGGTAGTGAAGCTGTGAGCTTTGGACAGAAGATGCATCCAAGCTGAACCTTCACTAATCCTATTACTGTGTCCTTGCACTTAATAAGAGCTATTCTGGCTCTATTTAGAAGTGAAATATGGACACAATTTAAGGATAAGTAGCAGCCACCAGAAGAACTTGTAACACAACAACTTCTTAGCCTGTAGCTCTTGATAAAGTTATGTATCTAGCTGTTGCTAAGAGACAAACAAAAAGCTGTTTCAAGTGTGATGCACTGTTACTACAAGTACATTATGTTTGCAGTACTGGCATACAGAACAATAAAATTGTGCTTAGCTCAATTTGCACCGAGAAGCAGCGTGAGGCTATAAAGTCATGTTACCCGAAGAGTCATTCAGCTCTGTCAGGTGAGCACTACAACAACAACAAACTGCTACTCACTTCCACTCCATGACTTCAGCAGAGACTTGATGCTGATTTCAAAGAATCCTGAGTCCTGCTGGCTGGTCATGGCTGTAGTTTCCTGTTCCCTTCTCTACTAATTTTTTCCCTCCAGCAGCAGCAGTTAGGTTGGGACCAGCAGGTAGTGCCTGCTGTCACCTCTCTGTGACGCACACAATGCTGTGCTGAAAAAACCCTGAGAAAACACACAGGCACTGCTATACCCCTCCTCTTGTGTCCTGTCCTTGGCTATCAGCCCTCTCTCTCTCTCTCTCTCCCTCTCTCTCTCTCTCTCTCTAAAGCTGTAGCAGGGAGTGGGCGGCAGTGCAAGCTCCCTTTAAATAACTGCGCGGAGGCTGAGAGTGCAGGAAGCAATCCTCTTAGCGGAGCGCAGTTAATAATAACTACTGTTTGTCTGTGTGCAGGGCCTGATAATGATGAGAGTGCTGGGCATGTGCGTCTTTTAGGATGACTGAGAGAATCTGTTAGGCCACCACCACTAACAGAGGAGATGAGAATGCAGGAAGCATGACACACTACATCTAGGAGAGTAGTGGAAAGAAGAGAACTCTTAAGTGATCAGCAAGCAGATGAATGCAGAGAATAAATATGGGGAGAGAGGCTGACTGTTTACTTTTCACAGCACCAAAATTAAATCATCAGTCACATAATATACATCCTCTATTTTGCACATAATGCAAAAATGAATAAAGAGCTCTGTCACATGTTGACATAGGCCAATGCAACGTATTAAAACTTCTTTATTTGTCCCACCAACAGTACACAAACCTCAAAAACAATCCCTTATATAATTATATAAAACACAGAAAAGATGTTTGTTGCAGATGTTTGTTATTTTGGCTTAATACAAACTCTTCCTATTACATGAATCAACAAATAGTTTCAGCACTACTGCCACTATTTTTAAAATCATGCAATGGACCTATTATTGGCATTACTGAAAATACATAAATAAACAGATTTTTTTTTTTGTTTTGCTATTAGAGCTGAAAAGTGAGGGGCAAACAAAAATCAAAACAAAACAAATCAAAAAATACAATATCCAGAAAGAAGGAGAGCAGTATTGTCCCCAAAACATAAATGCTGAAAAGCAGATTTTTTTCTGATTTATTTTTTATAGGTGTCAATAAGTTATTATTATTATTATTTTTTTTACCAAAGTCAAGGTTTTATGAACTTTTTTCTACCGAATATTGACATTATTTTTATATGTAAAAAGCAGATGCGTGTCGCCTGGAGGTTAACCATATGGACTATAAACACATCCTCCAATCCCCTTCCTCCACTGCCTCTCAGTGCTCTTAGGATAATCCTATCAGAACTCTGTCTGTCCATCAAGCGACAGCCACTTGCGCTTGATTACATAATACAGTCTGTGATGGAGAAGCCACCACTGGCAGTGGCAGTGTTTAGTAAACATATATTTCAGAGGCTCAGGTGTCCTAAATATACCCAGTAGTGTATGGCTGTGTCTGTAGTAATTTGATTGTAGAGTCATACAGGACATTTCTGCTTGGCACACTCTAGCATGCTACACATTCTGTTACTCTACAATCCCTCCTTCCCACAGCAGTTTTTTTTAGCGTAATGAAATAAATAAACAACTACGTAAAAGGTACTTTGACTTATGGTATAATTTAGGAGGGTTGTATTTCCAAATTGTTACACTTCCTTACACGCTTGTTTATTTAGTCACAAGAGATTAACAGACCAATAATCTATGAGATCGACATTACAGGGGGAAGTTTTCTCTGACTTCTTTCATTTATATTTGGTCTTTTTAAAAGAGTAATGTCAAAAATTTAAATATTAAATGGCTGAACTGAACTGAAGCTTACATAGCCTTTGTCTAAATGATTTGTTAATAAGTAAATCTTGTCGCTGGTATCATCGCCTTCTCAGCAAACATCTCCTCAATCTAAACTAACCACTTACTGGTCAAGCTGAGCACTATTTTTAACAGGAAAATTGGTTGATGATTATGTTCTTAGATACAGAAAAATCTATTTTCCATACTCTAAGGAAATATGACTAACGACAGGCAATTCCTGCCAAGTCTGGTTTGTAAAAGGCTTCATTTCTAAAGAAGAGCAAGCCAAATTGATTTTGTAAAACCTTGAACAAAGTTCAGTCGGTCATCTTAACAGGACTCTCCAATGCAAAGAGTTATGCAACTCCCTAAATTTTTGACAAGGCTGCTGGACACTAAGTAGTCAAAGTAAAGGCAGACTAATGGAGAAATCTCAGAATTTTTTATTTATTTACTTATTTATTATTTAAAAAAATAAAAAATAAACAAAAAAAATCTCAGAATTTACATGAAAGGAATTAAAGAAAGGAAACACAGGAAATACCAAACATTACAACAGCGCACAGCTGATATCTATTTACTTTCAGGCCTGGGTTAAACGTTTTTGGGTCAGCTTGATATCACTTAGGGTCCTGGATGCAGTAAAAAAGAAAAGTTTACACTAAATTTTCCTTCTTGATAAAAAAAAAACAAACAAAGAAAAAAACATTGCTCAAAAACAGTGATGGTGAAAGGATTACAGGACTCTTGCATTGTCTCAGAGGCAGTAATCACTTGTCAAATGTACTGTTGCTCAGAGAAATCTGAAGTGTAGTGGACAATCATGAAGCAGAATGTGCACTCTTTCAAATATCTAAAATGTCAAATAACATCAAAAGAATATACTCACCAGCCACTTCATTAGGTACACCTTGCTAGTACTGAGTTGGACCCCCCTTTCACCTTCAGAACTGCCTTAATTCTTCATGGCAAAAATTCAGCAAGGTGCTGGAAACATGCCTCAGAGATTTTGATTCATATTGACACAATTGCATCACACGGTAACTGTAGATTTGCAGATCCATGATGTGACTCTCCCATTCCACATCCAAAGACGGTCTATTGGATTGAAATCCAGTTACTGTGGAGGCCATTTGAGTACAGTGAACTCATTGTCATATTCAAGAAACCAGTTTGAGATGATCTAAGCTTTGTAACATGGCATGTTATCCTGCTGAAAGCAGCCATCAGAAGATATGTTCTCTTTTCCGGACCATTCTCTGTAAACCCTAGGGATGGTTGTGTGTAAAAATCCCAGGAGATCAGCAGTTTTTGAAATACTCACCCCTGGTGGCACCAACAACCATTCCACGTTCAAAGTCGCTTGAATCACCTTTCTTCCCCATTCTGATGCTCAGTTTGAACTTCAGCAGATCGTCTTGACCATGTCTACATGCATAAATGCACTGAGTTGCTGCCATGTGATTGGCTGATTAGATATTTGTGTTAGCAAACATTTGAACTGGTGTACCTAATGAAGTGGCCGGTGAGTATATAAGGAATAAAATGAATATGCCTGAGAAAAACAACATGATGATCACATCCAGGTATGGATATGATGAAAAGACCTCATGTCACTCTGAAAAACCTTTAATGCCATGTTTATGGCATAACAATGTGCCTGGATAACTGGGGGTAACTGCTGCCAAATATGTAGACATAAAGCAGGGGCAGTCTGCTGACACACTGGACAAGATCAGCGACACGTCTTAAGAAGGAAAAATGCCTCAGTAATACTCTCATGATTGCCATATTTGCAGTTGTTTATTGGCAGCTTCTCCAGGAGTCAAGTTCACTAACAAAACACCCAAACAGAAGATGAAATGCTCTGCTGATTATAAAAATGATTGTAAACATCTTTCCTTGATTAGGCTTTAAGTGGGCAGAGCCACTAACACATTAAGCACTTATTATAGGCATTATCAAGCTCTGATGAAGGTGAGGAATGTGAAATATGTCTGTCTAGTTCAGCCATTTTTGTGGTTATCTACTTGAAATCCTTTACTCCCCCCTACACTCACTCTGTGCCCCTGGTACCCTTTGTTTCTTCATCTTTTTTTTTCTTTCCTCAAATATTCTTTAATGTCCTTGTTTATTTCAAGCCATTTCTGTTTCCTTGTTGAAGATTTGGCTTAAGGCATAGGACCTACAAAACCTGCAAAGTGCAGCTAATTCATCAACAAGCTTTACTATATATCAAAAATTATGTCATGTACACTCTCTACGTCCATTATTAACAAACCATGGGATGCCTATGTAACTATGAGAAATACAACGAGGAGGTGAGGAATTTCACAAAGTGATGGCAAGAGTAGCTGAAACACTGGTATTGGTTGCATACGAGATATTTCCAAGATCACATTTTACACAGGTTAAAACCAAAATTACTACAGCTTCAGAGGCAAAGCAGTACCTACTTTCAAGAATGGTGGGCCTCTTCTTATGGCGCATCTTTTTAAACTTCCCTCTGAAGTCCTTGGGTGGGAATGGATCCAGAGGTAAGCTGGCAATGCGCCCCAGAGCAACCTCATCCAGTCCCTCAGAACAATCTGTCTCACTTTCGGCCATTTTTCTCATGGCACTCTCCTCTAAAGACATGTTGGATGGCAGGGAGCCCAACACTACTTCTTTCATTCTTCTAAAGGAGTCATTTGAAGCAATGCCAGGTTTTCCACTCTTTCTGTGGTATAATTTTTAATTTCTTCTCTTCCTTTTCTCTCTTCACAAACTTAGTTCTTTCTCCTAGCTGGACAGCAAATTTCTGCTGTGCAGAGATGCTTCCAGTGCTGTCAGCTTGAGTCCACTAATGTGTTTTAACCCCAGCACTTGCCAGGGCAGTTCAGCAACTTACAGTAACATTCATGAATTGGGCAGGTATTGGATTACTTAGACAGCTCCTCCTCTATTCAGCAAAAAAGGCAAGAGGCAGAGAGAGGAGCAAAATCATAACTAAAGAGGGTGGGAGGGAATAGAGAGGCTGCTCTGACAGCCAAACATCCCTGCCTACTGTATGCCCATGAGGCAGCTCTGAATAAATATCCTGTATTTGTCTAAATAGACATGTCTTGCCCCTGGCAGTGTTAATTAGATAGAAACTCATTTCTTAAATGATGATGAATCCTCATGGGAATGCTGAAAAATGTGACAATATTTAAATGCTGTATGACAACTCCTCTGTTTGTTCTGTGTTTGACAAACAAGTAGATCTTCCAGTTGCTGGTGAAAAAGGGTTTCATTAGTTCAGAACAAAACATCTGAATCTGCGCTAGGTCTCATGTTGTCTCCTTACTGTATCATTGCTTCAATGTTAGCATGACGAGAGGCGAAACCTCTCAAATCACCACCAGGTCGTAAACACATAAATCCAGAGAAACATTCATATAGCTTGTAGCTTATGCTCTAGTCAGTCTTTTTTCAAGCAGTGAAGTGAACACTAAATGGACACACCTATCACATGAACCAGTTTTTCCTAGTCTGACCTACATCAGCAACACAAACACCCTGTGTATGTACGTGACATAAAGGCGTTTTCTGTTTTAGGAAGAAACAACAAAACAAGTTTTTTATACCACTGGCATGTTTTTTTCAGTAAACAAAGAAATATGTCCACAATTAAAATGCCAAACATCACACCTAGACATAACTATCTCCATGGTCTACTGACATGCAGGGCTGCATTCTGTTAAAGAGAATAACTGAACAACAGGGGGCCCCTGGCAACAAGTGTTTCCTCAAAGTCAGGAGTCCAGCAGTAATGTCATCTGTCAAAGAAAACATTACTCTAAAGAAAAGACTATGAAATACTTCTGCAGCAGCATGTGTGAGAAAACTGTCAAAAACAACAAAGTACATTCACCAGGATTCTGCCTTTCCTGCAGAGTCTGATTTACATCAACCTATGAGCCTGATCTTCCTGACCTACTTAAAAACACCATCATGTTGTCAGAGTAAATAACAAACAGAGCAAAGTCATCTTCACAACATCTGAAGACATACTTTCTGCCTGCACTTCTGAAGAATGATTTTAACTCATAACACCAAATGCAAGAAAAAAAATCACACATAAACATCTTTATGCACTGAAATACTAAAAATACATATAGTTTAAAGAAGTCTGTATAGTCTGATTTCTAATGGGCCTGTGCAGCTTTTGTGCAAGTGTGCAAATATTTTAAGTTAAGGTTTAATTCATATTTTTAGCTCGAGTATTTTGAGTATTCTCAATAGTATCAGTATTTACAGCAATACAAAAGGCTCCAGAAGCACGAACGCTCAAAGGCTTCTGAGACAGAAGCTACTGTATTGTTTTGTGGCGTTACTGTAAATGAATATAGGTAGGAAATGATGTTATAGTAATAGAGCACCCTCTAGTGTCAAAAGCACACTGACAAGTAATACCATCATTTCAGCTGACTTCTCCAGTGAGTGATTGTTTGAACATGCGATAGTTTACTTTTAGCAGCAGATGTTGCAATTCTTTATCTACATATGACAAAAAAATGACCTTGCTTGCTGAGTCACTGTATGACCATAGCTCAAGTTGCAATCATCCACAATTATGACCACAGTCGTAATTCAGTAGGAGCAGGAAGCACATGCAGGTATAACTCTGTCTTCACCTTTAGAAACAATAATTGTCTATTTAGTTTACTGACCAATAAAACTGCAGACTCTTAATCTAGAGAACTGCCCTGCAACATTTGGTCAGCTCAAGAAGACAAACAACAGCAACCAGTATCTGAGTTTAGGTGTTTAAACTTGTGGAAGCTATACTAATTTTCCACATTGTGAGACGGACATCAGCTAATTATTTATGTAAAATTCTTAAACCTAATTAAACCAGTTGTAACTTGCAGTATATTGCTTGTATCTGCCTTATTATTATTGGCCTAGATTTATTATGTTATAGTAGCTCAAAAATTCATTAGAAGCTCTACTATCTTATAATAATAAAACAAACAAACAAACAAAAAACCCAACAGAAAGAAAAGACAGAAAACACAGTACTAACATGGAGGAATATGAGAATTTTCCAGAACCTCAAGCTCTGATGAACTTTCACATAATTTGAATTTTCATATCAACCAAAACTGAGCCAATGTCTAAGATGAACAAAATAATAATGTGCAAATGTACTGAATTTGCCTTTCGCCTGAAATCAGCTGGGATCGGCTCATGGTCAACTGACTGTGAAGTGAATAAGAAAAGAACAGATAAGGAAATAGATGACTGGATCGATGAACTCAGTTTGTTTCATGTATGGCATGAGCAGAGCAGGACTGCCTGAACTGGGAAAAATAGGCTGGAGTTTGGATGGCCGCTGAAACCAACACCCTCTGGTGGAGCTACAAGGCTGTTTCCATGGTGAGACACATTTAGATTTGAGCAGGCAGAGCAGAACATGATGAATAATTGATAGATATCAGGACCTAATGTTAGCACAAACCTGCTGAAGGTTAATTCCAGATATGCTCGTGGACTCTTGAATAGGCCACATATGCAACAAGTAGAAAAACACACAGCGGACTGTGGGAATGAAGGTGGATACAAATGGCTGCAGTGTAAAACATGATAAGTTATTGGTGTTTATGAAAGTGCCACCAAGTGCATTTCACTTTAAGTGTTTACTGTCAGAGAAGGGGCAACATTAATCTACTGTTCAGATGGCTGTATAAACATTTACAAACTTCTTAAATGTTAAATGGAGAGACTGTGCATAATGACAATTTAGTACCACATGGGATCAAGGATGTCAAATTTTTACAGCTGTTAAAGCCTTTTATAACTTTAACGTGTCAGGCATTCCACTGTCTCCTGATCTTGGCTGTATGAGTCACTCATCTGCACATTTTACATAAACAGCTAAGGAAAAAAACAAAAAGCCAGCATCCGCAGAGAGTAATTATTCAGTGGGTCACCTATTCTTTATACCGCTTTGGATCTGGGATGGGTCAGCACACAAAAGGACTATTCAAGGGCTGCAAACAAGTCGACAAACAGCACCTGTTCCCTGCTCTGCATGCCTATTATCAGCCTGACGAGAGAGGGTTTCCTACTGAACACATGCAGCCACTGTGTCCTCTGAAAAAAGGAGACCAGATCCAGTTACAGTGAGGTGATTATGTTCCTATGCATTGTGCATCAATAGTGCAGGTTTGCCTCTCTTACTGATAGCTTCAATATCAGCATAGTGCATGGTGCAGACTAACTTAAAAGTATATGTTCATTATTGATTCAGTCTTTTGAGCCATGTGGATTGCCTGGGGGGTTTTCTGAGTAACTCATAAGCATTGTACATGTCAAAAAAGGAGAAATATGTTAAGTTGTGTTGTTAAAACCTTCATTATATTCATTGCCTACAGGCAAACACAGACTCTCATGAGGAGAGTTGGAAATCTTTACAAGTGCGCTTCTTCTCTGCTGAAGATGCAGTTTAAATGAAAACTCTGTTCCTGGTAAATCTGTATGCCTATTCTAGCAGGGATCTTGAAGAAAAAAATACTAATTTATCTAAAGAAACGTAATTATATATCACAATATTCTCATTTTATAATACTATTGCCATGGGCATTGCATTGGTTAAAAGTTACGGAATTTGAGCTTTCCTCAAATGACAATAAGTTCAAGTCAGTTTTATTTATTAAGCCCTTTTGCTCAAACAAGTTTTTTTTCTGTTTGTTTTGCAGAAAAGAGCCAAACTAAAAGAACTAAGTTAGAAAATCTTTAACGATACATCTGCAAGTTGCAGCTTGAGTCTCTTCACATAGATAAAAACTGACAGTGACATTCTTGTGATGAAAGATCAGTGGAGATATTCAAAGAGACAGTTCTTCAGTGTTCTTGTACAGTGCATGGAAGGTATGGCATTGCTTGATTACATTGTTTTATGATTTTATTTTAGTGGGAAGGAGACAATACTAAGGTGTTCTGCCAAAACTAATTTGTTATTTGTCTAAAACTAGCTTTCATGAGCTTCTTACTTGAAGTTTAACATGTGGGTTCTGTGTTGTGTTCTGTGTGATGAAAAACAAGAGAGCGCCACAAACGTCTACTGAAAACTGCACTAATCAAAAGTCAAGTATTGCATAGTGTCAGAAATAACTAAGCACCATGAAAAAATCATCAAGGGTCACAAGTTTTAACTTTGTCCTTGGGTTAAACAGGCTAACTTTTTCTTTTTTCTTTTCTTTTTTCTTTTTGTTAGTGCTAGTGAGTGAAGACAAACGTGCAGAAAAATGACAGTGACAATGTTGGCAACTCTGCCACCTTGGCATCCCAAAGCAGCACTTTTGTTTTCTGGAAATCTGGCAAGCTAGAGCAACATGTAGCAAATATGTACTTTTTCTTCCTAACTATAAAGTTTTATTTTTTCCCCCGCTTAAGTACATTGAGCCCTTAAGAGACTGCTGGAAATGAGCATTTCTATATCTGTAGATCCCCTTAATTGAGGGATAAAGGTAATGTGTGGCATATAAAATCACAAAAACTTTAATTTGTTGTTTTTTTTTCTGCGGGTAATTAGATCTGGGCTAAAAGACATTCTTATTCAGAGAAGTGTTGCGTTTAAAGATTAACTTCTCTGTAACTTTCGTTTTCTTGCCGTATTTGTCACAGGAATGGACTTTGGAATTGTTGGATAAGATTAAAGAAAATCTGATTTTCCTTTAAATAGATGCGAAAAACAAATGTTTGGCGAGGATTATAAAGACTACTTCCAATAAAGCGTATTCGATTTGAATTAGTTTCGATATGACATTAATTTATTACAGCTACTTCTGCCATCAGCAACTTATATCGAAACCATTTCGAGTCATGAAAGGCCTCAAGTCGCTGAAATACCACAGAGAGAAAAATAAGATGCTTATAAGTAGCACTATCTTCTAATTTAAAAACGGGACTACAGTAAATATGAACTCCTGAAACTTCAAGAGACTTCTCAGCATTTTAGCAAAAGATGAAAAATACCTTTGACTGTAGCAGGAGCCAGCTGTTTCACTTACTCCATTTGGGAAGTGGGTCCAAGTTTTAGCCCTAAAGCCCTTCCAGGAGCTCCACTTGCTGGGATGCACTTGCTCTCACTATCACCGTCTCCCTCCATCAGCTCGCAGAGAGACTCCGCCCCCGGCAGCCACCATGCTCATGACCTCCTGAATAATGAAAAACACTCCTCAATCTGCATGGTGAACCTGACTCTGGGTCGTCGTTTCCGTTTTGAAACGCGTACGCTGCCTTCTGGGCAGTTTTGTCATAATAACTAGCCTAACACAATATTACAGGTTATTACAATACACTGGGTTCAAATATTACACATTTCACTATGGAATTCAACTGTAGATTGTTACACTGAGTCCTCAGAAAGGGCATAGAGTGTCATGAAGGGGGAAAAAATCAGCTAAAATAATTAAATAAAGAAAAAAATTACATCAAAAGCTAAAAAGAAGAGAATTTTCTGACAGTACTGTGCACACAGCCGCGATACTATAATACTACAGATATTACAACAGTAGGCCTAATGTGCAAATAAATGACTCCTGGCTCACAGACATGCCTACTAATTCAACTCCACACAGTTTTTAAACAGATTTGTTTTGTCGAATCAACAGAAACAGAAATACAGAGCGTGAGATGTGTGGCATCATTTCGATAAGACTGATAAGAATCCAGCAGATGGCGTCAAAGAACATAGTAAGAGTGGAAAACATTTGGAAGAGAAACAAAAAGTGAAGTGTAGAAGGGAATTAATATCAGAGATGACCAAAGATATGTGCACACATCAAAATTTGACAGGACCTGATGTTTTCTTTAGTTTAAAATCAAGCTACACGCACCCATTTATTATTTAATTAATTTATTTATTCGTTCATTTATTTTTGAGGAAATACCATCCTATAAACAGATGAGTAAGGAGTTAAAATTCATGGTCTATGCTGATTTTTGCAAAAGATGTGCAAACTCAAAGCTTTAGCTGTTGATTTGAGCGCATTCCCTGACAAGGATGGATAGAGTTCAATGACTGGCCATCAACCGCTTGGATGTCACTGTTTTAGCACTCAGGGTGAGCATGTTCCTGATTCAATATGATAGCATGCCCAAGAGCTCTGTGCATTGGAGAACAACAAAATTGCTTTGTCAACTGTATGCACACACCAGGGCTTGTCATGATGACAGCAGAGCTTTATGGTGCTCGTGAGTTATAGAGGAGCAGGTGCACTACAAGACAGGACAGGAGAAATCGTTAAAAAAAACAGATTTTTCAGTCATTTCAAATAAACAGACTTGCCCACTGAAATAACAATGTTGTTCTGATTAAACCAGCTTGAGTTTGACTTGCATGGATGTAGCACAGATGCAGTGCAATCAAATTTATGATTAAGCTTTGGAAGATGTTTTCCTATGGTTTTTTTTTTGGTTTTTTTTTTTCTTCTGAAGTGAGCCAGGTTTTCAAGGCTGCAACATATTGGCTGAGGTGCTAACTCTGTTAAGCTACCAAACAATGAAATAACACATCAGTGCCACAGCAGAAAAGAAAGACAAAATTCAAAGCAGTTGCATAACTCAGCAGCACAGCTCCGACCTGATCCAAGTGCTCCTTTTTTGGTTTCTTCGAGGAATAGAGAAATGCAGGATAAAGGAGGCTGTGGATGACTGTCACATCGCACTGCTTTGATGCACATGCAGGTAGTTTGCAGCTCAGATGAAAGTGTGCCAACCAATTAAAAAGACATTCCATAAACCAGTTGTGAAAGCCGTGACCCACACAGACATGCATATAATCACATTAACGGCATCTTTAAAGTAAGTCATGCTTCACTTTGCACTTGAGGGTTGTCGGTTCAATATCCTCTTGACATTTTTCAGGGGTATTCTGTGGCTGTTGATACGGCTGCAGCAACTCTACACTGGGAGATTTCTTGCTGTAATATGAAAGCTTTCTGTTTGGAACTTGCCCCACAGCTGAAAGCCTTTGGCAAAATGACCCTTGATTCATGCTTTGGTGCTTTTAATGGATACACAGGTCAGCTTTTGAAACCTTTGAGTTACAGCACAACTGGTTTGTCCCCCACAGAGAGGTGACTGCAGATGGAGAAGGTGCTGAAGCACCAGGTCAGGAGTGTGGATCAAAACTCTAATGTCGTGCAGGGATGCTTTGACTGTGTGGTTTGGGCTGTGCTGCACAATTCTGCAAACAGTATTGATGGAGCCACCGACAAGCTGTCTCAGCGTCAATGAGCTCTGCTAAGTATTTGAACAAGGACTCAAACTATGTTTTGCTATCACAGACCTGCAACGGCTGTATATTGATACACTAGCTAGATTATTCAACATGTTTGTCTTCATTTTAAGAATTCAACCAGCAGCAGCACAAAGCCTAGTCTCATAATCTGAATTACCAGAGTGAGTAACAAAAGGTATCATTAATGCTGTTCGGCTAATTGGAGTTGACTGAGGTATTTGTAATTCCTACCAAAGAGAAGCTTGGCATTATTAGTGGTTTCTTTGAGAGAAGCTTGAAAACAGCAGGTGATGTTGTTACTGGAGAGAAGGGAAATACGTAATGAGGTGATAGTGGATATGTATAAAAAGAGTAATCAAGATGCCTGCTTGGAAAGGCCTGAGATTTATGTGTGGGTTTAATTTGACAAACAGCCGGGTGATGCAACTAATAGCTTTCAGACAGATGGAAAATATAGGAAAGCCTATACCATTTGCATACAGGTTCAGGAGAGCTTCAAAGACAACGCCTTATGTTTTTACACCATCATCTTCAGGGCTAATAACTAAAGCAAGTCTTTCAATCAATGTCTTTTGAACCCTATCCAAAGTCTCACTTGGCAAGCTGACAGCTCCAAAAGGCGGCAACTGTTGACAGCCAGAAGTCATGTATCATCAGTAAACTGAACCTTACTCCCATGTTTAAAAAGCTAGGCTCTGATTGTGAAATGCCAAAGAAGACCAAAGGGAAAGGAGGGTAAAAAAATCTAATCACTATAAAGCTGTCCCATTTTTTGGATCCAGACTGCTAAAACAGGTGTATGTTTCCATTAGTATCTTGTCTTGTTTGGTTTTAAAGCTACTCTGTCACCTTCACTACTGATTTCAAAGCCACTATACTGAAAGACATTTAATGTGCATGCGCAAATAAAAGTATTTAAATATAAGCAGGAGTGATCAATGCAAAAATAATATGAGAATAATACATTCTGTAAATGAAAATCTAGGGTGCAACTAAACTTGAAACTAGTAGTAATTTTCCCACACATTAATGAGAAAAATTCTCCATGAGTGAAGGGCCTGGAATTGACATAAGAAGAACCAAGGAGGAAAAAATGGAAGATATTTAATTAAAAGCCAATATATTATATTATTTAAATAATAATAAATAAATAAATCAGTTAAGTTTAAAACAGGAGCTGGCAGCTTCAGCCACAGCAATGATTTCTTTTTATGCACAGCTAGCCACTTGGCACACCGTGCACGGCATGCTGCAGCCCCTATCCTCTGCACAGCTAAGAGGACTTTAATGGTTTTTTTTTTCCACTTTGGGTTTAGCAACAAAACGTATTGCCACGTGCTGGTCAGGACATCATTGGAGTCACACCTGTCTCATTTGGGTGCATTTTGCATGGTCAGCTTTTCACACACAACAATTTAGCCTTGAGATGACTTGTAATAAATTTCTGCAATTAATCCCTCATTGTTAGCTAGTAATTACCTGACATGATGCTGTGGTCAAGACTTAACAAAAAATATAAGCAATAACTTCAAGTGATTTTATAGCAGCATTGTAACTAATAATAAGCTGGGAATTGTGCCAGTGTCCGTATGTTTTGCAAAGAGGAAATGCCTCTGTGTAGTCTTATAGTAATAAATACAATACTTTCATATAAGCATATGAGCTTTCCCACATACCTTTTCCTCATTGGTTACTACTTTGAAATTTGTTCATGTAATGCATTTGCCAGGGATGCCAGTTATTAATTTAATGTCATTTGCATGAGTAATTACAAATGCTGTAAAGAATTCAGTCTTGTTCATTCTGTATCATATGACTATGGGCATCACTTTACTCTAAACCTCAAAAATGATGAACTGCTGCAGCTTCACTCCTATTGGGGTCATTTCATTAGGCTACTTCCAATAAATGTAATGACCAGTTCTGGCTTCATTAGTACAATCTGTGATGACTGCATGATGTGATCTGTTTTTGTTGGTGCTGTGATAGCTCCGGGATTCTTATTGACTGTGTGAGGCAGGAAACAAGATTAAATTATACTAGATGAATATGATCTTATAGAGAGAATAGATGTGGATGTGGAAGCTAGACAGCAACTGGAACATCTGTGAACGGGATGGACAGCATCAGTCTTAACTGTTAGGACTCTATGGAAAACCAGAAGTGTGGTGTGTATCATTTTCCTGCAACTGATGCTCCAATTCATCACGCCCTTTCTGTCTGGTTTCAATCTGTCCTCTACCTGCTAATCTCCCCCTGGAGGATAGCAGGCCTGGGCACAAAAGCACACAGAAAGGCCGCTTGTTAATCTTTCATTTTATCAAAAACCTGCTCCTCTAGAAATGTAACACACCACAAAGAGAGCTCAGCTTCAAGTTATGAGGCTGCTGTAATATATACCTTTCAAAATGACAAGATCTTATCAAATCAATTTTGGTATTAGGTTATTCTTGGGCATCATATAGCTTACAATAAC
>VUQI01025092.1:1436-24558 GCA_015106735.1 Paratilapia polleni | reverse complement strand
ATTTGTGGGACAAAAAAAAAAAAAAAAAAAAAAAAAAAAGAATGTACAGAAATTGCAGAGAAAGAAAAGACTTGAGGATGTGGGATGTGTGGCTAATTTTATTCTTTAGTATAGGCGGGTGTGAACACTATGGGATAGTGTTCACCCACATACTGTATGCCCGATTAAGCTGGCTGGAAAGAAGCTCCCATGGTATTTAATCAGCTTCCCCAGACCATAACCCCAGTATGGCCAAGTGCAAACACGCAGTATTATCTTTTCTGTAATTCAGTGCTATCTCTTATTCAACCAGCATGACAAGAACAGACATGGTAGCAGCAATGGTAGTGGAGCTGGTGTGTGTGGGCAGAGGGGTGTACTCACGCAAAGCTGTAAGGAATGACAAGAGCAAAGAAGTCCATGGAGAGAAGGTAAATAAAAGGAATATCTTAACCTCTAACAGGGATTTTAATTAGCTATTCAACTATATAATTACACAGACTTTGAGTAATAATTACTCCAAATATATGACCTTCAATGTAACCAAATTGGCATTGCAACTCTATAGTTATAGTGTCCTTAGAAAGAAATTGTTTCATAATGAAAATATACTCCATTAAAAATGATAATGGACAGAATGTGAAGGTTTTTTTTCCTTTTCAACTTGCACCTCTTTGACTTTCCTTCCTTTATTTTTTAAATGAAGATGACTAACAAAAATAAAGAAATACTGGGACAGTAAAGGAGTTAACCTCATTAGATGCTAATTTAGGAACAACACATGTGGTGCAAGAGTATTTTAAAGTCACAAATCTAGCTTAAACTGAACACACCACCAAAGACTTTCCACTGTAGGTACTTTTTGCTGCAACTTAAATCATGCGACAGCTGATCTAAAATATTAGTATTATATTTTCAGTAATAGATGGTAATATAGGCATAAAGTAATTGAATTTATGTCAGTTATAATAGTGATGAACACTGAGTGAGATACTAATTTGCCTACAGTGACAGTAAAACAGATTCAACCTAAACCTTTCAGCTCTTCTTTATTTTTTATAAGCACACATCTGAGCTGCAGAGGAGCCTGAGGAGGAAAGTCAGAGGCAGTTAAGACGTTCTGGCAGAACTCACTCAACAGATCAAAGTGTGAGGCTTTGTCCAGTGTAAGAACAGTCTGTGAAAATGGGACCAGGGACTGGCAGACTCAGCTCTTTCCCTCAGTATTGGGTTAATGCAGCGGTGCCACTAAACCTGTCAGCGCCTGTAACAGTAGGGCAGATTCACAGCTGCTTGCTTTAGAATGCTATTACTGTTGCTACACTCAAGAGCCATACAACGACAGACACAAACACAGAGTGATTTATAAACCTGATGTTTTAAAAATATCCACTCAACATTAAGCTATTTTTCATTGTGGACAATGTTGAGCAAAGTCTTTTCAATTTTGACCTAATAACAGAGAATGCTGTTAAACAATTGGACTCTTAATCAGTTGGGCTATGCAATTTAATTTTTTTTCTTCAATGATTTTAGACACTGGCTTTTCAGAATAAAGCAATAATCGTGTGTTCAAAGTTTGGATAGCACAAGTTTAATTTACATAAAAAGACTGGCAAATTTACAACTGACTACAGACTTCTGTGTGGCAGTACTGTATGATTTGTCTTTGTTGTAAAGATAAGAAGAGTTGAAAGCTATGTCACGCTTTTATTTCAGACCAACTGATTTCACTGGCTGGTCTCCAAAAATACCACTACAATCTAAGAGTTTCATTGTATAGCTACATACCCATGTCCAAAATAGGTATACACTAAGAAATAATTACTATGATGCAGAAAGAAGCTACACCAAGAGACATAGCCACCAGCATTTTTCTTCCAGAACCATCTCTTTGTGTATCCATTATATTCTGATTCAGAGACCCTCACAGGAGAAGACAAAGAAGATTTACTTTGTGCAGTACAATGTAGGCCAAAAGCCTTAAAGCAGGGGTCAAGCTACACTGAGTATTCTCTGACAAACTCTGGAAAAGAATCAGAGAAAACCACCAAACCAAGACTTGTCTAGTGGGGTTTTTACACGCTCTAGTGTTATTACATGCAGTGGTTAAACAAACAAATCCATGAGTGAGCACAAATAATTACAATATTGCATTATGTAAGAAATGATTCCTCTTTTTTGTGCCTCTCTCCTTTAGGATCTGTGGTTAGTAGTCTAATTGTCTCTCTAAATAATTTCAATATTTAAAGTTATTTTTGTGGTAATTATCTTATTCTTGCCAGCATAGCCCTGGACTGAAATAGGTTTGCAGTCAAATTAAAAACCTTGATTAACCAAAAGAACCCCTATTTTTCACATTATTAGATCCTAATTATGGTAGTTTTCCTGTAGAAACCCTGGATTTATATACCATTTCAAGGCTTTTAAGACAAAGGCTGGAACTGGTGAGATTTGTTTTTGGTGATTTTGCATTTCCATCCATCCATCCAACCTTCTATCTATCTTCTTCCACTTATCCTATTCAGGCTTGCAGGTGGGGGCTGGAGCCTACCCCAGCTGCCATAGGCCAAGAGGCAGGGTACACCCTGGACAGGTCTCCACTCTGTCGCAGGGCTAACACAGAGAGACAGACAAGCATTCACACTCACATTCACACCTACGGCCAATTTAGAATTACCAATTAGCCTAATCCCACTAACTTCATGTCTTTGGACGATTTTGCATTTGCAGTGCCTAATTAGGACGTTGTAAACCTTTATGAAGCGAGCTATCACAATAAATAAATAAATAAATAAAAATAAAAAAATATTTTAAAAAAATAAAAAATAATAAATAAATAAAAATGCTCACAATTTTAAAAAATCTGTAACAAGGTCATAACTTATATAATTTAGGTATAGCTTCAAAGTTGAAAGTAATGAACTACAGGTGAACTATGAAATGATTGGAAACCACATACTTCCATCTACATTTTGTTGGATACAATTAGTTGCTAATTCTAACATAGAAATGTGTTGAGGCATTTAATTGTGTTATTCAGTATACTGTAACATGTAATCTATGAAAAATGTAAATCCCACAATTATTCATTAATCTTTAATTAATAAATTATCAGTTTTTGTCTACACTCATATCACTGAAACTGTTTTAATTATTGTGAAAGTCTTGTTCAATAACTTGAACATCAAATCAATGCAAGCACCTGCCTGTTACCATTAAAAGTGAAGTTTTGTAACCTTGTTTTCATCCATTAGGTCTCTCATGGCCTAATTTTCAGAACACTTCTCAAAAACGCTTGTTGTTGCTTGGTTACAGATCTCTCTTTTTCGCTGTTAGATCATAAAACACTAGGCTGTCACTGACAGCCAGGATCAGTTTCTCCTTCATTATTCATCATGCAAAATGGTTCAGCTACTTATGGCTGAAAGTGTTAATATCATAAGTTCAGTTCCTTCTTGATTTTTATTGGTTGGTAAGAGAGCAGTGACACTGCTCAATGCAGTGCTACTCCATAAGTTATTTTCAAATGAGAGTACAGTGAGCGTAAAAATAAAAAATAGAGAGCTCGAAAGCTTTAATATTAAGGAAGAAAACTATACCAACCACCAAGAAGCCATTCAGGTCCATTATACTTCAGACAGAGATTTAAGGAATTATTAAGGAAACATAAAATAAAAAAGCTGCCAATCCAATCACTCCATCACACACATGCTTTTAAAGATCAACTCAGAGCTGCGGCTTACCAGTGGGCGAATGGGTTGCCAACAGAAGAGAGATCCAAAGAACCACCAATTCACACGTGCGTCTCACCTCTCTACACACACTCACACTAAGGTGCAGCTCAAACCAGGGGTGCATAAATAACCACAGCACACAGTAGATCCCACCACCAAAGGCACCCAGCAACCTCCACTTTAGGCCCTCATCTTCTGAATAAAACGAAACACAAAAATTATGACTATATCCAAAACATAAGAAAAACCACCAAATACACCCTTTCTGTAGTTAGCCCTACTCCAGAAACCCACTGCAGCTATAAAAAGGGCCTCTTTCCAGTGGTGTAACAAAAATGCAAAGAAACCTACAAGTCAAAACAATCACTCATAAACAAAACGTACAAAACCAAAATAAATAAATAAATAAATAACCTTCAGTTTAGAGCAAATAAACCAGATATTAGTAGTGTGGGTAATCCCCCACACCAATTGCTCTAAAATGAACAACAATTTAATACGTTAAAAACATACTAACAACCTTTCACATACCACACATACTTACGGCTCATATGCTGTTTTAAAAGGGGGCTCAAAGACCCGACAGATTACACAAAGTACAATGAAACCTTCTGGGTCACCACATAAAATCCAATCAACGGTGCCTGAAACAGAGATGACTATAAGGCTAACTAGTGCAACAAGTTAAAATGGACACAGTTCATTTTAGGACACGACCTAGAAAGTAACCATAAAAGTAATAAGGAAAAAGGCAAAGCCAATGACATCAAAAACGTCAAAAAGGAGGCAAAGCAGCACCATTCCTGTAGCATAGGCCAGAGTAGCAGTTGCGGCTCTGCTGTAAAGCTATTAGCCATCCACCCAGGCCCAAACTTCCTGTGATGCACAGTAAAAATAATGTTAACATTAAAGATGATAACAACAAAAATAAATCCAATGTTGCGACAAGTTAAAGTTACATACTGATCAAATGGCGTCGCCTGATCCTAGGAAGAAGTGGCCAATATGGGGCTTACCCAGCTACAACCTACAATCAAATTACCTGCTTACTACTGAGTGAAACAATTGAACTTGCAGCGCAAAAGAATAAATGACATACCAGCAACCCGTGGAGGGAAGGCTTCCAAGAAAGTAAGGATCCACAGGCAATTTCTACAAAAGCACAACTAGCATCAGTGTAACCAATTCAGACCGAGGCAGTGGAGGCATAAACAAGACTCCTACCTGTGACAGCTATGGAAGTCAGGTGAGCAGAAACCCGGATGGGTACTCAGCAACAGGAGAGCAAGAAAGAGAGAGATGCTCAGACGGCAGCTACTATTTATAATGTGACCACATAATGCAATTGGCCACCGGTCAAGCAATTAAGCAATCCGACGCCGAACAAAATATCCATCCCGCTACACATGCATAGATAATGGAAACTGTGGAAACAGACCTGTAATATTAGAAATGTGAAACAGTATTTAGTGTAATGTTGCTGTGAAATTATAATATAAAAAGTGAGCGATTTAAAGATGTCTTTGGATGTCCGTATGTCTTTCCTGGTTAGACAATATCTCTCAATGACTGGCATTATCTTCAGGTAAGCTTGACTTAAGTCTGCTATACATTAGGAAATTAACATTTAAGACAGAGAAAAAAATTCCCCAAAAAATGTGCAGAAAACAGAGTAGCCAGATAAATTATCCCTGTGGCAGAAACTGAGCACTTCTGATCTCACCACGGTTGGTAAGATCAGAACTGGTTTACCCTGGTTTACACTACATTTTTAGTAAACAACCTTACTTAATGGGGGCCAAGGCTTCAACATCTTTGAAATTACAACAGTTTATTATGAGATAGGAATAGACTTACAACTTAAAATCATTGCATCAGCTTGGATGTTAGTATTACATAAGCACACAATTTAGCATTTGTATTGATTCCTATTGCAAAAATACAATAAAAGAGATTCCAGTTATCTTCAGCACATTTTGCATTTATATGCAGGACTATTTACTCACCATCAGAGAGTAGTAAATGAAATGAACATTCTTGAGGTGAATAATGTTGGAAGCAGTGAGACTCATTACTTTCCTTGATTCAGTGGTAGTTCTTTTGCTAATCTGTTGTGCAGTGTCAAGAGCTGATTTTGATTAGCTGGAGCCGAGTGAAAAAGTCGTTTATTGTTGCCATGGAAAACTGTGTTTCACATTGATCAACACGATTTTGCTCCAGTAATGTTCTAACAATTCAGAATCAAAGAAATCCCAATGATCAAAAATATTTAGAGACTAAATGCCCTGTGCAAAAAAGCAACAAGAAAAATGCAACAATTCCCTTTGTTATCAGTGTTCTTAATATGTTAATTTAAGGTTAGGAGTATACATAGGACAATGAATAACAGAAAATACCAACTGATGCAGAACCTGTAATAAAGCCTGCAACACACTTTTTATTTGTACACAAGAACAAATAATAGACTATATATTTGAATCCATACTGACATGGGATACTAAAAAAATTGTATTGAACAACAGACTTTTCAAGTACTTTGAAAAACATGGCAGGATAAAGACAGGGCAATAGATTTTAAATGATCTCTGCTCAGATAAAATTAGAAACTACTTTTTTTTTTCATTTTTAAAGCCATGGATCCATTTTCTTTACTGCTTATACAATTCAGGGTTGCAGGAGGGCGAGAGGCGGGAACAGGTCACGTCTATCACCAGGCAATTTTTAAACTAGTGGGAACAATTCCAGTTGAAAATAATTTTGTAAATAATTGACCTAGTCTTGATCTTTTGCTTTGTTGGAGGATCTGAAGGGAAGCTGCCTTGTGTAACTTGTTAAAATGTTGTTTAATGCCTTTCTTTGTCAGTGCAAGTCACTTTGAAATGCCTCAGTGTTTCAAATGAGCTATGTAGATAAAAGTGCATTCATTTTCTCCTTTTCTTCTTTTTTAAATTTTCTTTATTATGAAATATAGTATAATAGTACTCCTTGCGCAACATAGGAGCAATACTAAAATGCCTATGCACTTTTTTCTTATGCTTTTTTTTTAAACAATGATCTGAAAAAAGTGACAGAATTAATGTTGTAAAATGAGAGCAAACCTTCACACAGTAATTACAATAATTAGAGTAATTCATTAAATCACTTGATTCTGTGATACACTTCATAACCACAACAGATAGCGTTTATACTTGTTCTTGCCATACAGGTGTAACAATGCCTGTACAAATGATGGATGAATGAAAAGGTAAATGATTGAATTATGCACTGACATTTATGGCCCCACACATTTGTGCTTTGCCACTAATTAATATATATATATGTTCAATAAATGAATTATTGTGCCCAGCTATGTAGTGCTGCATGGTTCTAATTTTAACAGAAAAGTAGAAGCCAGTGATGCCCATGAAGGGGTTAAATGCATCCTGCCTCTAGCTCTGATGTGACAGCATTACTGTTAACAGTGACAGGGCACGCCAGCCTCTATCAGGAGGGATGCAGCAGGCATTACCACAGACAGGT
This sequence comes from Paratilapia polleni, assembly GCA_015106735.1. Classification (NCBI taxonomy): domain Eukaryota; kingdom Metazoa; phylum Chordata; class Actinopteri; order Cichliformes; family Cichlidae; genus Paratilapia; species Paratilapia polleni. The sequence goes on along the minus strand of VUQI01025092.1, from coordinate 17,323 downwards.
ATCACTACAGCAAGGATGAATGAGGACAAGAATGAAGGTGGATATTAACATATCCTCTCATTACCATATTAACAGTGTGCATGAAAATGTGGCTCAAGCACTTACCTCAATTAAATTATAGTTGAATTCTAAGGTCACTGCTACATTACCTTTGATCCTATGAACAGTCTAAACAGTCTAATCAAAGCACAAAATGTGATATATGTTCACTTAAAAAGGGTCAGCATTGTGCTATTTTATCATCTGAAATAAAGGAGTATTTTTGTGTGAGAGTGTTTGGTCTATTGTATAATTTTGTGTGTTTTGTCCTTCTGCTAAGAGTAGGGTTCAATTGGCTCAGATGCTGAATGCTAAATTTCTTACAAAGTATTCATAGAAATTGTTGATGTTTCATCAATTTGGCTCAATAGTCTGTGTCACAGACCTAACTGTCTCCTTTGCTGTTTTGAATAGAGCTTGACAGATGGGGTAGATGAGTCTAGATTAACATATGCTAAGACAGGATGCTAAATCCCATATGTGTACAGAAGCACACTGTTTACATAATATTCTAGGGGGAGTTGTGAACCACTAACTCCATGCTACTTAATATACACTCCACAATTTCCACATTACTGGGCACGCAAACAACTCACTTTAATCTGTGAGTCATGAAGTACATAAATAAAGCATGAGTATTAAACATGGAGACAGGGTTAAAAAGTTCAGCTACTGTTCATTAAAATGCTAGCATGGGCAAGATGTGTGATTACAACTTTTAACGTGTCTTGACTGTTGGTACCAGACTCTCCCAAATAGCTAATCTTCAGGGATTTTGACACATTGTAGTGTCTAAGACAGAGAACAGCATGGTAAATTGCACTGAACATCCGGTCAGAGCACCATGGTGAATAAAGTTGTCTAGGTAATGTTTTTTAAGCGTGTCAAGCTCTGTATTATGAACACCATCACGTCGCTAAGTCTATTCTTTTAAAGCCAAAGTTTGTAAAGGTGCTGAAAGCAGGATAATATATTTCTGTCTTAAAATAAAAACTAAAACTTAACCTTAATTCACTCCAGCTGCCCTTACTGTTGTCAGATAAACCCAACAGAGTAACTCAGAGATGAGGTGGAACATGTTTCTGCCAAAAATCTGCAAAACAATGTGGTGCTATTGAGTCACTTGTGGAACATGTAAAAGACCTTGTTAAATCTGCTCCAAATCTGCAGCGTCTTCTCAGCACTAGATGCATGTCTCATCTGAACTGGTGTCTTATTGAGTATAGAGAGATAAGTGATGTTAATCCTTGTGTATTTAAACTAGAACATTTTCAGTTCAGAATTTGTGACTGATTTTTTTCGTGAGAAAATTAATTTTTTACATATGTCTGCAAACAAGCCTGACTGAAACTGGCACCTGAGGGACAAATAGAAGCCCTGGCTACAACCACAGCCTCTCTTCAAACTTTCTGTTTGTGAGGGACAGCCAATCAGGAAAAAAAAAAATGCGTGTGGGATAAAGGGAGGGTGACTTTAATGGGATTCAGACAGAGGATAAACTGGAGAGTCTTAAAAATAAGATAAATACGGTTTGTTTTGAAATGGGAATCATCCAAAGCTCCTTTAATAGAGTCCAAATTAAAAAGCTGGGGCTGGAATTTTGCATAACAGGTCGAACGATAAAAGCTAAAGAAGGGAGGTGAAAACATCAGTATTAGAACCTTATTCTAATTATTACAGTATACCGAATGCAAAACATTTTATTTGTTTCAAATATTCACTGAAATTACACATTTGTCAATGTGTTGCCACGACCAGCTGCCAGACTGAGGAATGGCTCGTCATAGTCATGCCCATGAGCAATGTCAATTGAGTTGCACAGCTGGAGTTGTGTTAAACGTAAGGCGAAGTGACAGAAATGCTAATCAAGTATCAAAACTGACACTGCATTCCCATCGATGCACATCAGACCTTCAATGATTTATTAGTCAAAGTGAAAGCATGTGTCACTGTGCTGAGTGGCTCGTGGGTAAACACAGCTCTCGCCAAGGTGCACCACTTAGCAGCCCCTCCCCTCCACTTTTTCTCAAGCATGAACAATACTCTCTACGAGGGCCACTGATAGCACATTTGAAGAATAGCTAAAAAACAAACAAACAACCAAACAAACAGGTAAGTCACATGCCATGTATCTAAGCAAGTCCTAAGCAAGAGTACACTAAAGGCCAATTATAAGAGTAGAAAGTAGAAGGTGGTGTGTGTCTCTACTTCAAATAGGTCTTCTGCTGAGTAAGCTCTGCTACTTTCTTCCTCCCTGACTCCCATTCCTTCCCTGTCCCCAGATCTAAGGGACGACAGAGAGCAGCAGCAGAGCCCAATTATCAGACCGCCATTCATGATCCTTCATTTGCCTCCTCAATCGCTGCTCACCATATGACATTAATTTTAGTCAGGATATTCCAGCTGGAGTCTTAAGGAACTGGAGGTGCAGAGGTTAAACACTCCACACAGCAACTGTGTTCTGGCATAAGAACCGAGAGGATGAGACATAAAACACGGCAAGTGCTGGCTTTTCCCTCACTGGATATTTTTTGCCTCATGGATAGAGAAAGAAAGTTGTCTGTTTGCTGTGCCTCTACTTTAGTCTTGCCAATTAATTCTGAATTTCTTTGTGAGTAGATTGCTGGAACAGGGCCTAGTTTGATGGATAAACAATGCTCCAGTGCATAATTTAGTTGAGCATGGAAGTGAAAACACGAGATCCATTCACACTCGCTCTCCCAATTGTATTCTTAGCATACACTTACATTGACTGCAGGGTTGTAATGAGATTATTGTGATTGAACAACTGAAAAATAGATAATTGGACAGTGTTTTTGCCACTAAAGTGTTTAAATCATCAGCTATTGGTAATTTTGAAACCTAAATATGTCTAGTGTCACGCATGGCCCCCCATGCAGTAAAGAATATCACATAAAATGATAAATACTGGAATCGCCGCTTTCTTCATAATTCATATCTTAACATCTAAAAGAATCTCCGCCCACTTCAAGGCATTTCATTGTCTGCCCTTCAAATCATGAAAAAAAATCCCTGGTGCCAGTTCTGCTGCTATAGTGAGTTTGTACATTTTTAATAGCACAGAAAGAAAAAAACAGAATGGCTAATGATGCTGATTATTTAGCTGGGCAGACCAACATGTTTGGATTTCATTGAGAAAAGCATAATCATCATCTTCATCATCATCATCATCATGAATCATATAGAAGCCCTCATGTTAATGCAAAGGCATGCACGTGCACACTCACACATGCATGCACACACACGCACACACACACCATTTCTCCAAGGATCCCATTTGCATTAAGTTCCCTCTGTAACTTTGATGGTGTTTATGACTATTAACAAGATCCCTTTGTTCATTTATGTAATTAATGCAGAGTCTTTAATTACTTCAGCTTTATTTCAATAGGAGGTTGAAATTGACATTCAACCCTAGGTAAAATCAGAACACCATAATTACATGCATAAAAAAAAATAAATAAAAAAAATCGTTCCCTCCATGAACAATGGTGTCCTATATTGTTGTTGTTTTTTCTTTATGTGAACACGATGTGTGCTTTCCTCTGTTACAGGATGGACAGCACTGGTTGCATAAGAGCAGCCTGCAGCAATTTATGCTTTAATGTGAAAAGTGAAAGGGGGAAATACTGTGGGAGATTAATGGAACATAAACAATATAAATGACTGTAAGTATAGAAACAATAGTTTTTTCTTTTGTTTTTTTTTTTTCTTTTTTAAAGGATCTTTTATCACTCGTTCATGCAGATCTTCATTTCACTGATTCAAAATTAGCTATAAATTTCTACATTAAAGTCATTTTAGAATGGTATGCTAGGGTTTATGGCCATAGGTAGAGCTGCAAACACAGGCTCCCTGAATAAATATGCATAACTCAGATGTAAGTTCTGGGAATTATGAACACCTTCAGTCATTAAGCAATTTCTCATTTAAACTAGTGCCCTATTTTCAGTCAGTTTTGTCATTTAAAGATACACAGCTTTCCTATACACTGATTTAAAGACAATTTGCATCCACGCTACAAAGAAACTGACTGTATAGGCAATAGAAGAAGACATCTGGCATTATTCAAAGTTTGATCTCAAGACACACAAGGTCTGATCACACATTTGCACTTGAATACAATGAAAGGTGCTTGCCGGGTGAAGTTTATTATACAGGGCCACATCAAGATAAACACATGCTGACAACAATAATAATTCTTCTGTCTCACCATATCCGTATCATTGGATGATAAATGAAATCTGATATGTATGTGCAGAAAGCAGGCTGTAGCAAAGGCAAATGTATGGCATGTCACTGTTTTCTGAGTGTGATTCTTTTTATCCCATTTTAGATTTCAAAACAGGTCAGTAAACAAATCATATTTGCACACACTGAGCTCCATGCAAGCAACTATATTGTTATGTTATATGTTTGTGTTTCAAACTCAAATTCATTATATGTTGTGTACTTTCAATTGCATTCTCTCACAAAATTAGTAAAAAGAAAATAAACTGAAAGACGTGTATTTTTATACTATAAAAAATGACTTTATTTGTTGAAGAGCTTGCAGATTGAATAAACAACATCAATTTGTGGATTTTAAATGGAATATAAATATAAGTATCCCACAGGGTATAATGTCTTTAATTAATTTAGAAATGGATCATATGTTTTGGACTTGAGATTGAAATATAAACAGATAACTGTTTGGCACTACACCTCCTGTGTAATAAAGATGGCCCCATTGCACTCTCAAATAGGTCCAATATGCAAGTGAGGAAATTCATAGTGTGCCCTGATTTATTTGCTGTTATTAATGGGGCAGTGTTGAAGGAAGTGGTCTGTGGCTGCCAGCACAATATCTGGGCTCCAAGAGTGCATTAAATCAAGGCATTAGGGAATGCAGTAATCAAGAGGCCAGGCAAGGCAGTGATCCTACTCTGTAAATAAATAAATAAATAAATAAATAAATAACCATCCACAACACTAGCCCGGAAGAGGCTAAACTCACACCCAGAGGCTTATCTCATACACAAAACACCGACATAGCAGGCAGCCATGCAGCTGTTATGTGTCCTGTATGAGGCTGTTCTTAAACACAGTGTCAACAATGTTATCATGGTGACATTTAGCAGGTAAAAATCCTTACCATGTTAACCATTTTGTATAGCATGTTATCATGCTAGGGCTAGCAAGTTACAAAAACAATACAACTGAGACTGATGAGAATGGCATTAGTTTCACAGGCTGATGTCACAGTGGTGTAAAGGCAGCAACCTAAGCCAGCAGCTATATGTACTACCTCAGTTATAAAATCATACAAGGTCTTGATTACAAAAAGTAGGACTGTTACTTACAGAGTGGTGCCAGTGTGAAAAGAATCTAATCTATCTGAAATGCTTGTTAAGCTTGCTGAACAAGTTACATCCTGGTAAGAGAGGCAGCATTTTTTTTTTCAGATATGTCAGTAACATTAAATTATAACAAGGGAGAGTAAAACATCAAGATAACAGACAGGCATAGTTTAGGTAGTCAAAACTATTGACTACCTACCTAAACTAAAAAATTATAGTTAAAACAGGGCATCACTTCAGTTACTGTAACAGATTTTAAAACTATAGTAAACAGGGCTGATTTAATTTAAAATCGTGTCTTTTTTTTTTGTTGGATTTGAATTTTTTGTTTTTTATTTATCATTGGAATGAGTTTTGAATCCCAATCAGTGCAAGCCTTTAGTAAAGTGAAGATTATACATAGACACAGACGGCTTCAGACACCACCATAGTCATTCCTTATTTCTTTGAAGTCCACTTGAAGTCGACCTGAAGGTTCCATGTGTAGTTGGCGAATTGTAATGTAGTGTCTCTGTGGACGAGTCCACGTGGTCACAAAAAATTGGCAGGCACGCAAACATCCACTAGGAGCCTTGCACTCACTGTCTAATGACCAAATTTACCTCACTCTGACCCAGAATATCAATAGAAGGACACTAGTACTACAGCTAGAGCTTGAAATGTCCCCACCGAACAGCATGGAGATCATAAGGTGATGCTGATATAGAAGAGCAGTGTCAAAGAACACAATGATACAGCACTATCAATTATGACAACTGTATTCACTGGGCCAAGGGTGAAATATGTGGCAAGACTTAATCAACGCCCAAACCATACCACACAGCTAACTGATAAAACCCTAAGCATCCCCACCACCAACATCATGGAAACCAGTGAACTCAGTCATGCCATTGCAATATAAATTCTGGATATAAAACAGGTTGTAAGCCAGGATCAAGAAAATACATTAGGTACATTAGGATGTCATGATAGACAATTCCTAGATGGAAAAGAAATACAAGAAGATGTCTACAAGTAAGGCTTTAGAAATCACCAAACAAAAGACACACAGCTCTGGCTGCTAGGCTGGTGGGATACACCAGAGAAGCAGAGGCCAAGAGAATAAATAGCCTGGCATGAAGAGCTGGACAGTACCAGGACTTAACTTGATCCACTCCTGCTGGCTGAAGAAGGTGACATGATCACCTGGCAGCGCATGGAAGTGTGCTTTCTCACCCAGCCTGGCTAAGACAGAGCACGGGTTTTCATGAAGAATCCCCATAATGGTACAATGCCTTCAAATTACTGACTGATAACCTGCCACTCCACAACATGAAGGCTTTTCTAAGCAACACATGAAGCAACACTGAGTAAGTACAGGGGTCAGTAAATGAACAAAACTCAGAAGGGCATTGGAAACAGAATCAGGATCTGAGAACCAGATATTGCTCAATAAACCAATCACCCAACATTCTGACTAGGCAGGCCAACCTGCACACTGCCTGAACTGACTATAAGAAAACCTATGACTCAGGTGTACTAACTACCACAGGTGTTTTGCATTGGCCTGACCCCCCTCAGCTACATCATCACAAAGAGTGGACATGGACACAGATTCAGAAATGGAGTTACCCTCTTCTATACATGAAATAGGCATCAACTCAGTCATCCACCTCATGATGATCCACAACATTAGGATGTCAATCAAATTGGAAACTGAATCATTATACATCTGAATAATGAGGGCAAAAAAAAAATCTAGCTGGTCTTGTCTTTGGTTAAAGATGTTGCCCACCCTCTGGCCAATCAGCTCCTTGCACATCATGGCCAAAAATCTAGAAATTAAATCAAAATTGTGTACAAGTGTGTAGGGAAATTCAGATAAGCAAAACTGAATTCAACGGCACCCTTTAACAATAGCAGCCTCCCTCACTACACTTCAAAAGCTGTTCAGGAATGGCTTGAGGAACATGACAAAGAGTCCAGGGCCTTGTCCTGGCCTCCAAACTCCCCTAATCCCAGTCTGATCGAGCATCCACAAGAATCACTGGAACAAGCCTGATCGAAGGAGGCTCCCACCCTACAACACAACCCACAGGACCAAAACAGATCCAAAGTAGTGATGCTTGACACCATAAGACACCTCCAGAAGTGCCTCTTCCACTTTCTGACAGATCAGAGATGTTTTGGATGCATGTGAAGTGATTTAAATATTGCTGTTGTTTGGTACAAAAGGTGTTAGCCAAAATAAATAATGTGTAATACATGAGTGTAAGTGTTTAAGTGTCAGCTTTTACTCTTCCACCACATATGAACTGCAGGATATGGACATGCAAAAAACAAAAACACTAATCACTAAGGAAGTTGGCTGTGAGGTTTTCTTATTATACATGTTCACAGCTCTGAGGCCTAACTTTTTTTTTTTCTTTTTTAATTGCGTCAAAACAACGGGAGGTTGGATGATTACATTAATTTTTCACTGCACGATTTCTCTGGCGACTTTCAAAAATTGACAGAACGTACAGTGGACATTGTTGTGCTTTTCAGATTTAGAGCTTTCAAAAGTCAAACGAAAAAAGAAAAAATACAGAGGAAACAAAAAGAAAAGATTTCATGGAGAAAAAGACCTGTGCCTGACTCTGTGGTTTAGCACTTATACAGGGCAGGGGGCAAAGCCTCTCTGATGTCAAAGTGTCTGCACAACCCACTGTCTCATTATACGTCTGAATAATTTGCCACTGCACCTCTACAGACATTTCTCTGTGAAGTAAAGAATGGCAAGTCTCAAAAGAATTAAGGCTTTCACTTATATAAAAAAACGTTTAATACTAAGTGATGTTTTTGAAAGAAAAAAAAACATTTACTGACATGCAAGATAGCAATTAGAGTTGATGGTTTTGGAAGCAGCTGAGTGTTTAAGGCAGTGCTTCTCTTTCCAAGCCCTCTGTACCTAAAGGCCTGCTGGTTTTCACTTTGAAGATGTAATCAGGAAGTGGTTTACACCTGGAATGCCAGGTGAGGGAAATTACCTGCAATCAACTAGCTGGCAGGACAGAAGGAAGCATTGCTTTGGGTCCTTGGAGTTGCATTCAGTGTTGTCCATGATGTAACAAATAGCTTTAGGATGAAAATAGTAGTGCATTGAACATCCTGTTACTAGGTGTTTCCAGTTAGAATGCTTTAGCATTCCATACTTTCATATGATTTGTTTTGAGGTCAAATGTGCAAAAAGCATTTTTCAACAAGTGTTTCTCCACAAATAAATACAGACACACCAAATACAATACATATGTATAAAATATAAAAGTAAAATTTAATGACATCCAAACATTCTTAGATGTGGATTAAAATATCCTCACATACAAAGATGTTTAGAAAAAAAATGCTTCCATTCTCCAGTAAGAGATGATCACTAAACACTGAGACCATGAAATAACATGAAGAAACATATGCACATTACAACCAGAGAAAATTACGGTATATATTATTAGACTCAAGGTGTGAAATCCCTTCCTCTGGCATTGCTCCATTGCTTAACTAATTATCATGGCACATTAATTTTCTAAACCCCAAAGCCTTTGTTGAGTTTACCCAGTGTGCAGAGCATACATGTTTATTCCTGTAAAAATGAGGTGTACTACAAAACAGATTAAGAAAAAAGAAAAAGCTACTTGCCCTGAGCAGAGACAACACAGAGCTAGCAGCTGTTGGGACTGCTTCATTTGTATTCTGCAGATTGTATCAGAAATTTGGAAAATGTTAATTGGAGACAATGTGTTAAGAGGGAGATATGGTCTGACATGTAGTCACCATAATGGTATTAAGGATGAATTAATTCTTTCAATATGCTGAGGGGAAAAAGAGAATGCCTTCCTCAATCCATAGAAATACCTAATAGATGGAAAAGATAGCACTGAATGCTAAACATTTGCTTAGCCAAATATGCTGGAGTGCCTTTCAGCTGACACACTGAAATCAAAAGACACAGCTTCACATCATACAACAGTGGACATGTTGACAAAGCCCTCATTTATTACAGATTCCCAGCCGGCGTCCATAGCCCCAGTGTGACGCTGATTAGAAGGCTTGTACAAAATAAGCTTGAGAGTCCCATTTCACCGCAAACCTATATTCATTTAGTTCTGCAGATTTCTACATCCAGCTATCTAGGCAAAAAAATTCAGCATGACATGAGAGTGTATTCTGCCCTTTTGAAAAGAGGGTTAATCTCTCTTTCTTTCATTGAAAAAACCTCAATCTTACAGTGACCAGCATGTCTCATATGATGCAGCAGCCGCAGCAATAAATTGAATTAAATAAACCCATTAGTTACAGCAGCCACCTTCTCACCTCGGCCCAGATACTCTTTCATGGTAAGTTGGTCCTTTATAAAGACCAGGGGACATAGCTTAAGGCTATAATGACAAAGTGACCTTGAGACAAAAGACAGAAGGCATGTCCTTGTTCATTACTCACATCAATTAAGACAGCGTGTTTGCTGCACACCACAGCATCAGTGTGTTCTGCAGGTGTTTAAAAGTAAATATGTGCTAATTCAAAAATTAATTTCATATTTAAGATTTTGTATGCTTCTATCAGATAGACATGAAACAAAGAAGTGGAATTAAGTAGAAAGTGACTGTTGGGAGATGTATGCAGTGCATATTTAAAATGTATGGAATGAATAACCAAGTGCAGTTTCCATACCATATGAAAAAAGTCAAGGATCCTTGATATCATGGGACTGTACACAAATAGCATGCCACTTCAAGCACATTTGTTATGCCATATCTGTATGTATTTTAAGCTTTGCATGCAGTATCTTATGGTTCAAAAACATATGAAAAAGTTAGGGTTAAGGTCAGGGAAAGGCCATCATTTATGGTGTGAAATGACATGCGAAAAGCAAAAAAATTAGTCGTGATAACACTCAAAATATCTTGGCATGTTATTTTTCCTCTATTGTTTGATACCAGGATGACCCTGTAGGATCCCTGACTACTTTACTTACAAGTCTGCTTAAGGCTATTGCCTTGTATGATTTTTTTTTTTTTTCCCAGTTTTGTCCTGACAAATAACTCAAATAAAACACATTCAAAATTATGTGTCTTTGAAAACAATGAAAATATTGTTGAAGCCACACACCTAAAATTCCTATTTTAACAAACTAGCAACAGAACAATAAAAAGAATAGTGGTTGGGACTCCAAGTTCCAGCTAGCATAACACAACCCAAAGTCAGCCTGAGAACAGTTGAGTGGCATTGTAGATAATGTAGGTATATAAAACTGTTCATAGATTCAATAGAAAAAAGTTTAAATGTGCATAAAAAACCACAAAATTAATGAGATTTTTAATTCAGAGCTTTTCTGGACCTCCAATCCAAGATGGAAATTTCTCTTTAATAAATCATAATGTAATCACATTACATTTTTTGGTAAGGTAATACATTAATGTACTAAATTCAGTTACGTCACATTATCAAACTACACTTAAAATTATGTCTCTATTTATATTACAAACGTTCTTCACTTATCTGTATGATGGGCAGATAGAAAAAAAAAATTTCTGCACGCTTGAGCTACAATCAGCTAATTTTAGTTTGTGTGCAGGGAGGAGGAACATGGTGGAGCAGTCCACAACTTTTGGGGAGTGGAGATATGGACATTACTTAGCAAACATTTCGATGTTGAATAACCGTCAATTGCCTTTTCACAACATCTAGTCGTTCAATTCAATTCAATTTTTTTTATATAGCGCCACACACACACTCACAACAACAGTCACCTCAAGGTGCTTTATATTTTAGGGTAAAGACCCTACAAATTAGACAGAAAAGATGTCATGGCAGAAAAATTGTTGCAAAATGAAAGTTGAACCGACATTGCGGACATCTTGATTCAAATTACATCTTCAACATCTCTTAGACATAGTTGTTAGACTTTCTAGTAAGAGAAAGTTAGTGTTCAAGAATTTAAATATTTTTCTATTATCTCTATATTTATAAAATGAAATAAACCATTTTTTTTTTTTAAAGTTTCTCAATAGAAAGAATGAGAAGAAAAAGCACATGGTTGTGTCTGTTTGCAACCATGTGCTAATTAAAAAAAGCAAAGATAAATGCATTTAATTCGTTCTTTGCAATAATCTGATCTACATTTCTCACTTTACAAGAGACAGTCTGATGTGACCTCTATTCTACGTGGAAACAACATCATCTGTCCGTCAACGGTTCAGTTTTTGCCGTTGTACTGTGACCAGTTTTGACCAGGTAGATGCTGTTGGGTTTCAACCATGTTTGCTGGGTAAATTTATTTTTATTGCATGGTAGGACAAGAGCGTGGTGGTAAAGTGCAAACTCCGTCCAGGACAGGAACAAATACGTTATGCTGCTATACAACATCGACTCTTTGCAAGCATCTGCACAGACAGAATGTTAACACAAATCTAGCAGGGTTAAAGCTGAGTGTATGCCCAGCCCAGCAGCCACAGCCTGATCTTCAACAGGTAACAAAGGCAGTGATGAGCAGTCAGGCCTGTAACAGTAGCCTCCATTTCTACCTCTACATGTAAATAAGTAGTAGTAGGAAATCTCTCTGTGCTGGTTTTCAACTTTGCTTTGTTTTGTCGGCTTTGTGTTTAAACTTAAACGCTAAAAGAAAGATTGCATGTATGTCCTCATTAGGATAGGGCTTTGTGTCAGTGTGTGGGACTGTAGCCTAAGGTTTATATCATTAAACCTTAGGCTTTTTTTTTGGTAATTATGTGACAATGCATGTCAGGCCATGTTACAGACTAATGCAAAAGAAATGTAACAAGTAGTGTAACAAATTACTTTCTCCAGTGAGTAATTAAGTTAAGAAAAATTAAGAAAAAAAAAGTCACGAGGAAAGTGTAATACATTACTTTTTTTGAGAAATGGCCCCTACACTGAAAATGACCTATGCCACGTGGGACTTGACCTATGGTCTCTGATGTGAGGGTCGAAATGAATTCCCCAAATTAAACAGTGTCATCAGTCATGGAGCTGTGGGTCACTGCTATGTCTCAGTATTGACCAGCTGGCAGCAAGTATGAGGTACTCACCATTTGGTTTTTGCAAAGCACCTATATTGATATGTTTTTGTCCATGAGGTAGTGCTGTAACTAATTATAAGCAATATATTCAAATCCAATAATCTGAAGCCTTTAAAAAAGCAAAGCACTATCAACTGTAAAAAAGATAAAAATGGTGTTTCTTTATATTAAAAGCCATAAATATAATCCTTTCAAATAAAAGCAATAAAAGTGCTAAAATGAGACATTCAGTGCCAACCACTGAGTAGTTTAATAAAAGCCTATTGATAAATCACAGATGGAAATGGTTTAGTTAGTCTTTGTCTTTTGAAAATAGAGAAATTCACATGATTGTCTTACTACTGCAAACACAACGTAACATATCTGGTATGAATGTTCATCACAGTTTGGGCAGGTGGCTTTTTATGTTTTAAACTTAAGTCTCTATGAATAAGTAAATAAGTGCTAAAAATGTGCACTGGTATTGTCACCTTAATAAATAAATTATACAAGTAAACCCAGTGTGTTTACATATTAACCAGGTGCTATGTATTTAAAACAATTTGGGCTCATTAGGCTTTTTTATTTTTATCTATTTAAAATACATTGTGCTTGGTTGTTTCTGAACAATATGAGACACATTCAGTTAAATCCAAATGGAAGGAAAATAAACTTAGCACAAAAAGTAAGGAACTTTGTGTTTGGTCAATTATTTCTTTGTTGTAACAATGCTTCTTGGCAATAAATCTTATACCATTGGAAAGCCTGTTTATTTCCCTTTAAATGGTGCCACATTTGCGAGTTGAGTACTGGAGGAAGTTGATTGGTGTGGGTTTGGGGCCCCTCTCTGTAAAGGGGAGAGAAAGGAAGTAAGGGGGCTGTAGAGCATGGTTGGAGCTGGAGAAAGCACATCTTTAAAGGAAAATAGTTTGTAACCTGGCCTGGCTGGTTCTGTTTTTTTAAATAATCTGCTTTTTATAAAGGAGGATCCATTTTTAATCAGGGTATATGTGGAGTTTTAATCAAAGGCCTGGACTGGGACGTGCCTGTAGGAACCTGTGCTCTGGGGGAGTCTAAGGAGGAAAAGCTTACTGCTTATTTAGGAGGTGGCCAGCCTTATGGAAGCACCTAGGACCTCGAGAGGAAGAGCTTGAGTTGCACTCCCGGGACCTAGTGTGGAAACTCACTCCCCACGACCACAAGGCCTATTAAGGCTGATAACTCTGACTGTGGTGTCGTTGGGCCCTGGACAGCAGGCCAGAATTACACTCCCAACCCATTAGTCTGCTTTGGAAAAAAAATTTAATTATTGTATACCCTGTTTCCAGTGTGAGTGTGGTGGTTTTCTCCTGGTCACAATCAGAACCTATTTTCTTCTTATACTGAGGCAGTTTTGCCTGCTTTTTAACAGGTGGACACAGCAGTGTTTAGGACATTTTGTCTGTTGAAGAGGCAACAGAGGATATTGTAAAACTTGACAAAGTGCTTCAGACAATCTCAAATAACAAAACAACACAATAAAAAGCCAAAGGCAAAGCTACTGCCAGTTTTCATGTGGACATGAAAGTGTGGAGGTTGAATGTGAGGAGCCAGCAGAGGAAAAGGGGGCAAGTTAGAGCCACACCATAGCTGCTATCACTGGAAAAAGTGTGAATCTTGTGGATAGCCAAGAAGTGACAATACCAAAAATCAACATGGATCACTTGATGGCGTTTAAAGACGAACAGCAAAGACTTCCACGTAGATGTTCCACTAGTGGACTGCCTTCTGCTATATGTACCCTCCAATGTGGGGCTAAAGCAGGTATAATCTAATCTTCGTAAAAGTAAAAGAACATGAGACATCCTGAAGATCAGGAAGAGAAGGAAAAGAGTACAACCTGTTTGTCCAAAAACATGTTAGATTCAGGTTTGACATGTGTAGACATGGAGCCAAAATGCTAGATTCAGAGTGGATTTCTGAAGATCAATTGGGAAAAAAAAAAAAATCATTCTTAAACTGATTTTATAGATGTGAAAGATGCATGGAAGGAAAAAAGATGTATGTCCTATCAAAAATCAGACCATACAAGTTATTGTTTTCTGACATTTTCAGTACTGCTCCAAACAGGGAAATAGAAACTGAGGTGAGGTGAGAATATTTTTTAGTTTTTTCAAAATGGTTTTCTTACTAAATATTTTCAGTGAAAATTCAATTTTTCAATTCAATTCAATTTTATTTATATAGCGCCAATTCACAACAATAGTTGCCTCAAGGCGCTTAAAAATAGGTTGAGGCATACCTAACTTTCTTTATTTTTGGCACTGCCAACCTGTTGTTTTTATTTGAGGTTATCAATGCTTATCTGACCCTCCTGGTGAGCAAATTTAACAAAGGAAGACCTGATAGAATGTTTGCAGTGGACACATTTGAAATGACCAGCATACGGTTCTCCATCCATTTAAATGGTCCCAGAATAATTTCTGTCCACTGACTCATCAATTAATGGACTAATAGTTTCACCACCATTACAGACAGACCACATATTGTAAGTGTGGAGCATAACAGTGAAGGCACCAGTCTGAGAGCACACTGAAAATCTGTCACTTTCATGTAAACATGAGCCCTGTACTACAAAGCAAGTTCAACATACCCGACAATCACGATAAGAGCTCACACAAAGCTGGCTGTTGACTCTGTAAGTTAACCCAGGGTTTCCCAGTCTAATTCATTCACTTGAAAGTGTTGGTGTTGGCAGCATCTGACCAATCGCAAACATGGACAGATCCACTGACAGCAGAGCTGTTGATTTTACAAAGAAATAGAAAACTGTAACATTAGAAAAATATGAAAAGATTACATAAATAATACACGTTGAAAGTAACATCTGCTGCAGACAAAGCAGCAGTATGACTGTAACAGAAAAAGCCGTGTACACTGGTATAGTATTAAAAGTCACGATCTGTGCTTTGTGTGGAGACACAGCTAGCATTAGCAAATAAACAAACTTCTCTGAGTTATCATTGTAACAAATGAGTTTTCTCTTAGTGACCACCTTGGCCAACATGTGTGATGTAGAGAAGATGGAGTGTGAAAAAGTTGTTGATAACTTGATGATGGAGAGGGGATGTCAGATCTGACCATGTCTGGTTTAATAAATCAGGGAAGGTGAACAGGTGCAGGCTCAGCAGCACTTTCAGATTAGCATCTATGAGAAATTATTTGGTTGAATGAATGTACAAAGTTTAACCAGCTGTTTTGCCAAAAGGCCACCTTCATTTTTCATTCATATTTTTAATCCCCCCTGTAGATATTGACAGTTAACCATGTCACACACTGCTCAAGCCTTTTAATTCAGCTGATTTTTTTTGTTATTAATATATTTTAATATACTTTTTTTTTTTTTTTTTTTTTTTTTTTTTTAAATTTTTTTTTTTTTTTTTTTTTTTTTTTTTTTTTTTTATTTTTTCTTCAC
>VUQI01025091.1:0-10411 GCA_015106735.1 Paratilapia polleni | reverse complement strand
AACAAAAAAAAAAAAAAAAAAAAAAAATTCTTATTTAATCTCCAAATTCTGAGGTTTTTTTTAAAATTATACTATAATAATATAATATCATACATTAGTAAATTCATATTTTAAAATCTGCAAAATAAGAAGTAAAAAAAAAAAGCTTTAAAATAAATAGTTTAAAGTACAAAATCCAAAATAGACACCATGTCCCCCAAAAAACAAAATACAAGGACCTCATTTTTTAGCTCAACTTTTAAATAAGTGCAAAAGAGCGGGGTAGAGTGCGTACAGGGAAAATCACCACACAGAAAGAAAAACTAAATTCAGCATTGTTCTTATTTCCCGTTTCCTGTTACTACCAACATAAACTGAACTTTAATCTTTGTGTGTCAAAGTCTGCAAAGTTCCTCTGATTCCTGTCAGGAAGGAGATGATTACCAGGCAGATCGCTGTGGAAGACCATGTTTGTAATCAAGTCGTCCTTCAGATGGAGCTGACACTCATATTTCCCACGCAAGCACAGCGGTACGGTCTCAGAAAGAGTGACGTGCGGCAGAGCAGCGCTGGCGTCTTGTGGAGCTGAAGCAACATTTTGGAGTCTGCGCCCATTGTGAAAAATGTACAAAGTAAATCCAGCATCCTGCGTCACGTTGACCTCGCAGTGGAGCAGACAGTCACTGTGTTTGGTGACATTAAAGGCCATGGCGTCTGGAATGAGAGCACACAGATGTAAATCTCAGTCACAGACACACATACCAGTACTGTTGCTTGAGTTTAGACGTTGTCGTAACGTCTAAGTTTAACTATGAATCGCTGTATCAAAGACTGGAATATTAAACATACATACTAAACTAAGTCACTAATTTAAAGTTATTTTTCTCATCAGGGGATTTCAAACAGTAAGTTTCAGCTATATCTGGAATTTTTTTATTTTCTTTTACATTTCAGTTTCAGATTTACTTCCTCTTTCATTTGAATTGCTTTAAACATGTAAATAATTTCCTCATTATTTTCAGTCATGTTTTTTTAGAAATATACCTCCATTGGGTAAAGCTCACAATGGCCTGTGAATCCCCCGTCATTAACCATCAATACTCAGTCACACAAACTCAGTCCTAACTGTAATCTCAACCCAAAAGATCAAGTGCCAATTCTAATGTTCCTAATCTAAATCAGTCATCAGTTATCATTATCCTGAGGTTTACTTCTAAACCTTAACAGGTTAAGACTTTATAGCCTGAGTGATGATTTTAAATAAAGGCTGTAGTGATAAACAGCAGTGACGCATACATCAACCACTTTATTGGGTACACCTGTGAAATTTAAACCAATACAAACATTTTCAGTTTTTGTTGACAAAGGGCATCATTCTGCAGTATGATTATTATTGTTACTGGACTGGATCACATTTGTAATTTTGGCCAACCCATTAGAAAAGTTTACCCACATTTTCCTACCAGGCAGGTGGACAGGACACAAAGCTTTTATTCTAAATCAGTTATATAAGCATGTAAAAAAAATAAAAGCCACAAGCCCTTGTAAGGCTTTTGTTAGCAGACTTTTTATTGGCTTTCGTGCAGCTGCTTCTTTCATTTGACAGGTTACTGTGTGATTTTTAACTGGCTTCACCAGCTGCGTTTCAGGGATCTTAGACTCACCACTGACAGAGAGCAGAAGGTTTCCTTTTTGAATAATCTCAACTGAAATTGTACAGAAGAGTAATGCATTTACTTCAAATATAAATATCTCACAAATTCAGAGAAAAGTTTTCATCAAAAAAAAGAAAAATCTGTTCTTTTTTCCTGAATTAGCATGATGTCTTAAAATCCCAAAAGAGCCTCTTTAAAACTGGATTGATTGGAGGTTGATGATTTGATTTGAAACACTGGCAGATGCTGGCGTCTTTCAGTAGTTTAGATAGTGCTGTCACAGACTATGTGTCTGCTGGATATTGTCTCCAGGATCAGTTGAACTGACTTGGCTTCAGGATATAAGATGATGCAAAGACACCAGTGTTTCAAACCGAAACCGAATTAAAACTGGATTAACCTGAGCAGGCGAGCATTACTGCTCATCAAATCAAGCTTTCAGGTCAATCGAGGATCTCTGGGCATTTTAGGATTTTTATGAAAAAATTATGACATTTATCTCACTGATTCAGAAAAACAGGACAAAGTTATATTGATCGGGTAAATGCATCACACTTCTTTAAAAGAGAGTTTTTCTGAGTTAAAAAATATTTATTAATTTATAGATTTTTAATGAATTTTATTTCACTTTATTTCCCATTTGACTTGATTGTTTGTTTGTGTGTCTTGTGTTCACCTTTGTGTTTTTTATGGGCCAATTTGAACAAATTTCCCCTAGTGGTGAAAATTACAGTAATAATACTGTAAAAGAGAAAACAGTAATAAAGCTGTTAATGAAATATTGTAATGATATTGTAAACACTTCTACTTACTGGCATCCAGAAAGTTACAATTTACAGCAAACCTTTTACTGCTGGGATTGTCATTTTTTTAATAGATAAATTGTAATTCAAGCTTTCATTGTGATAACTTTCAATTTATATATTTTTACATTTTTTAATTAATTAATTTATTAAATCAGCCGTATTTGTAAGGGGATCTTTTATTGTGAGCTGTTCAAAGGTGCCACTGTGAGATCAAAAGCAGGAAATCACAGCAAATCTTTTACAGCTTTGGCTGCTGACACCTGTGCAGGTAGGTATACAGAGGAGATGGTGCACATGCACAGTACCCTGCCTCATAGGGTTTTTCTACCCTGAAACAGATCCCCAGCCCTGAACCTGACTTCAAACCTCCTCTCTTTGAGCCAAATCCTGCAGAAGAAGCAAGTAAATTTGAATGCTGGTGAAGTTTGATTACTTTTTGGTCCCCCATGTAAAGCAGGATGCTAGAAACAAAAAATCTGCAGCCTTGTATGTACCATAAACCACCAGTGAAGTTGTGTTCCCTTTCTTCCTAAAACTTCCATTCCTCTCTGTTTCAATGGAGAGCTTGCATCGGTACTGCCCGTTGTCAGCCCACTGCACATTTTTCAGAATTATTGACTTGTTTGAGGAGTTCCTGTTATTGTCCAGAAGGTTTACACGGCCATCGTTCTCCATCTGTGAGGGTAACAACAGTGTGACTTCATCACCCTCCTTATTTAATTTCCACCAGTAGAGGACGGGTTGGGACTTGAGTTTCTCATCTTGTAGCTGGAGCTCGCAGGGGATTACAACATCACGACCCAGAGCAGCAGAGAGCATGGGAGACTGGTGAACTGTGACCAGTGAGAGAGCACCTGAAAGACAGCATTAAGATGAACTATCAAAAACAAAAATAATAATAAACTTTATTTCTATAGCACCTTTAAAAAGAGAGTCTACAAAGTGCTTTAAAAAACAGGAAGTTATGATTTCCTGGTCAAGGGTAGTCTAACACATCAATGCACTTCCTTGTCTTACATTTTATGACAGTGGTTGTGAATGCACCTGCCAAAAATCAAAGACCAAAGTGTTCATATATTTGAGGTTGTGGTTATTACTGGGGTATTTTGCCAACCAATTTCCAGCCTAATAGGAGGAACCTTTTCTATTTTATGGTCATCTGAATGCTGGAGCCTTTTCAAACAATGTCAGACCACTGGAAAAACACCTCTATCTCTGGTAAACATGTGCAGCTTAAATTTACAGTAAGAGGCTAAAATATCTGACTCATGAGGGACTGTTGCTCTTTGTTTTCAGTTACTGGACACAGAATTAATTTCGAATAAGGAACAGTCAGCTTTAAATGCAGCCAGTGGCCAAACTTTTAGTGCAGGGGTTTTCCATATTTTAATGACTGAGTCTCAGTTTAGTGAGCCAGAATAGGATCGAGGGCTGCACAGTCATGGTATGGTTTGGCTAGGACAGCTCGCCATCATTAATTTAGATTTTTTTTTTTGTTAGTTATTTTGTGTGACATGTCTACATTTTCTCATCAGTTGTAAAATTCAGTTTTGTCGGGTGCCTCCTGCGTCTCCCAGGTGTTGTTTAGGGTCAGTCCTCTGACCGCAGCTATTGAGGTTTCTTACGTGAGTTAATGCATACATTGCTCGAGATTTGTCCACCATATTGGACTTCATACAACCACTGGTTGCTGGGGAAAAATGTGTATTCCCTGACTGGTTGGCAGTGACTCCTGGAGGTCGCTGGATGAAATCAGTTGCAAAGAAGGTGCTGCACCAAAAACCTTCTAGTGACTGCTTTGGTTGCTGGCAAATTGCCACAGTTCACTGTAGTTTTTCACGTTTGCCTGCAAACACTCGCTAACTACTAGCTGAACAATAGTAAAACCTGAAGAATTGAGATGCAGACTGGCTCACCTTGGAAGTAAAAGTTGTGCTTTTCAGTGCTGCATGTTTCAAATGGTCCCTGTTTCTGATTTGTGTTGCAATTTTTCACAGTTTCACTACAGCTGCCCAGTGTTTATAGACAATTCCATCACCTTCATGCAAACTACAAGTGACCAAAGCAATCACAAGGAGGGTTTTGCCAACTGGTTGAAGAATACAGATTTAATATACTGACTGGTCTCTAGGCCTGTGTGACTGGGGCTTTAACAATCATTTTCCCAGCAACTGCCAACTGGAAACATTGGCAAAGTCCAAAAAAATTTAATCCAAATGAAGCACAGACAAGGAACACAACTGGGGAGCATAACAGACATCTTGACCAAGTTGAGGGCTGATTAGGGATTAGACAAAGGGGACACAGGTGTAATCAACTCAGGTGAAAGTAGTCAAGGAAAAGAGACACACAGGAGGCAAAACCAATGCAGGGTATGAAAGAAAACCAACCTTCAAAGTAAAACAGGAAATAAACAAGAGAACTTAAACAGACGTGCATATTAACACTTAAGAAGATGTCAGAGACAAAAAACACTGACGGACTGAGGCGTCAACACAGAAATGAGAGAGAGGGAGGCACAAACACTGAGGAGACTACTACTACTGATAAACAAGACATGAAGGCACATCACAAACACTGAAACTCACAACATACCAGAAACATACAGAAATAAAAACAGGAATCCAAAACAGGAAAACATAAAATCCTAGAACCAAATCCACAGACCATGACACCTACAAAACTTGTGCCCCTTAAGAACAGCGACTCTGTTGGTTGACAAATGTTGTGTTGGGACTGATTGATCACTCTCACTTTTCAAAACCTAAAGCACACATGCCAAATTACACCATGTGTGTAAATTAGCAACACCAATGGTTTTGACAAAGCAGCAGGCTACTCACTGACATCCAGGGGATGAGAACAGGCTGCTCTGTCCAGCGGATGCTGTTTTATGTTGTACGCTGTTTGCCTAAGTCGTTTAGTTTATAACGACAGTGAGAAGAAGAGTTGAAATTGCAGAAAAATACTCCCTTAGTCTGATTTTGTTCTTCTGTATCATTTAATAAGACATAAACTGTAGATAAATGAAGGTAAAGCAGTGCATACAATGGTGCTAAGGGTTGCCGTCGGCCTGCTGGTCACACTTTGCTTTAGTGAAGACCTGATCAGCAAGAAGTGACATCAGGGTTTTTTTAAAAAGATTCTCTCGAAGAAGAACTTTGGGAAGTCAAAGTCAGTATATTTAGTGGATCTGTATGTTTACTTGTATGTTGACTTCAGTTTTCACTTCCCAAAAAAATAAGTACAGTATAGCCCAGCGTTTCCCAACAGTCTGATGGAGGGTATTTTTAACACTCCAAATTTCTCATCAAAAATCAGATGCAAAAATAGTTTGAAATGCTTAAAAGTGATTTAAAAAAACAAAAAACAACCAGATACATGCGAAAAACAAGTTTATGGAGACTTTAGGTAGCTTGTGTGCTCTAACTGAAGAGACCATGATGGTTTAGCACTAGTGAAATGTTTGTGACTGCAGGAGTCAATAGTTTTAAAGCAATGTTAATAAATCTCTTATTTGTAGGCCTAAACCTACAATGAAATCATTATCGGTTTATCAGGGGTAACATTTAGTACCACACACTACCAGCCCCAGCTGTGGGGACACTGTCTTTTTTTTTGTCTTTTTATGTGACTCTTTTTTCAGATTTATGTACATGAATGAACTCTTTGGGTCAATCTTAAGTTGGGAACCTGTATAAAATGGCAGTATACTAAAGCATTGAGTCTTTCAGCCACGCTGTAAATGGAAACAACATTTATATCAATTTATCACTTGTAAAACAAAAAAAAAGTGCTTTATACAATAAAGTTTGCAAAGTAATCAGATACGTATAGGTGAAACATCCAGCTCCCTCAAGGAACCGAATACAGGAGCTCCATTTAGAGAAATGGCACAACCACTCCTGTTGCCAGATGTTTCAATGAGAAACATAACTTTTCAGCCTTACTTTTTACAGGTATAGGAGTGGCTAACCCCTTAACATCCACCAAATGTCTTAGGGTCAGGGTTGGGTTCCATTTTAGCCACAAAACAAGCTAAACAAAGCTAAATGGTGCATATTTCTGATGGTTCCCAGCTTCCCAGCACTTCTGCTTTGACAATCTCACCAAACTCCAGTTTTATTTCTTGGTATTGCATAAGTTTCTTTGCTTTCTATGAGAGACAAATGCTGCTCTTTCAATGAGACTTTTAAACTGATTCAGAGTTCCAATGACTATAACTTAAGCTGTTGACTGTCACTCAGAAAGTTCACTAAAGCACTGAGTGTGCACCATTCCCATCTCAGCTGCACCAGTGAGTCTTTCCGGTCTTGTCTGATCCGAGCCAGCCAAACATTATTTTCTTACCATGGAGGTGTGTTAAAGCTTTTTTGAAGGACACTGAAGCAAAAATACACCTCTATACTGATGACAGTGTCATTAACACACATTCTTTCTCTATAGTGCAGGCAGTGTGAGAACTTCAGACTGCATTTCACTCTCTGCCCAGCTGGGTTAATGCTCACAAAACAAAGTTTATGGTGGTCTCAAAAGCTCACCCTCAGGAGTTCGATTACTTTAGCATTTTTATATCTGAAGGTAAATCCATTGAAAGGATGCATACGTCCAAGTATTTAGGTTTATGGATACATGATAAGCTTTTCTTTAATGTACACATTGCTGATCCAGTTAGGAAGCTTAAAGTGAAGATTGGTTTTTACTTTAGGAATAAATGTTTTACTTTTTACTCCAAGAAAAACTTGTAGAAACTACTTTTCTGCCTGTGACAGATTATGGTGATTTATTGTATATGCACGCCCCCTCTGTAGTTTTACAGACTTTTTTTTTTTTAATCTATAAAGCAATTCAGAGGTAAAGTTTGAGTTTACCTTCTCTGTCTCAGCTCCTGTAGTTACTAGCTATGCTCCTCCAAACAGCTGCTTTTTAACATTCCTGGTTAAGGGTTTTCATTTTCTTAATGTAATGTAGACTTAGAATACTTTGCAGAAAGATCTAAACTTGAATAAGTTTATTTCTATTGTTGAATTTAAAAGCCACAAGTGTTTTTTTGGCTTTGGGTATTTGTATATTGTGTATCACATTGTTGTATATGATGCATTGTATGTTGTATGTTGGCTGCTACCTTGGCCAGGTGAGATTTGATCTCCGTGGCAGTAAGTACAGTTAGATAGATAGATAGATAGATAGATAGATAGATAGATGTTATTATTACATTTTGCAGTTGCTTAATAACATAATTTTCTATGTGTTTGTGTATATTTTTATCGTGTTTTTTGAGGTTGTTGGCAACACGCTTCAGATCTTTTCAGCCCATTAAATGGCCACTATCAGTTATTGCTGGTAAGTGTCTTTCTGTACCTACTCGTAGGTTCTCTTGGTTCTCATTTGGGACTGTTAACCATAAGACTGGAGTTTCTGTATTGTTATTTATAAATATTTCATTTTAGACTTTGTTTTCCCTTGATGTTTGATTAGCTTTAGGCAAAAAAAAATAATCCAAAACTAGCTCTTAGATTGGTCAGTAAGACTAGAAAAGTGCTAAATGATTGCAGCACATTTGACTTTAACTTGGTGAAAATATTATTGTTTGACTTTAATCTGTCAGGCAAAACTTTTTTCATGCCTAAGTGAGACATGATTCTCATATGGCGTTCTTTTAGTGTACCTGGCAGACTATTAGACATTTTAACTGGATGGTTAAAAAGCACATGTGAACCCCAAGATGAGTAGAAACTGCTGGGACAAAAGCTAATCTGCATCCAAATAGATAGATAGATAGATGAACAAAAAAAAACAACCACTTCAGGAATCACCGACATCTGCTGGTGCTCTTCAGAGAGGAAACAGCTAAATTAAAATAAACTGTCAGTAGATCTTTAAAAAGAGACATTTTCCCCTTCTAAAACAAGTTCAGACAAAGATCCAGAGAATATTTTAGGAAGCCAGCTAAGAAGCCAAACAGGTCATTCACTACAAACTTTTCGTATGAATAATCTTTAGAGAAAAAAAAAAATTCTCCTCTTTATTCATGAAGAGCTAAGACACCCCCAGCCAGGGCAGACTTTTAATGTGAAGGGTCATGTTTCTGGTGCCATCAGTGAGGCTGTTTACAGCTGAAATGCTCACCTGGCTTCTTAAATGCACTGACAACAAAGAAGCAATTTAAATTTCTGATTGGCAGAAACAAAATCAGAAACACACTTATGAATGTTTTCAAAGACAGTTTAGGATCCCCATCACAAAAATAACACAAAATTTAAAAAAAAAAAGTCTACCTGAGACCATGAAGCAGAGAAACATCAATGATGTCCGTCCCCATTTCAACAAATTTAAGCAATGATGCCACTCACACAAAACGATTTTTGACATGCTTTCTGACTGAAACCACAGGATAAAGACAGTTTCTTCCTGTGAGTGCGAACATTTTAAATGGGGGGGGGGGGCATTTCCTCCCACATGCAATGACAGCAGCAACAGGATGTGTCTGTACGTCGTTTAACACAAAAGGAGGTGCATGACTTTTGTAGTATGGTATTTTTCCCTAATATGTTGATAAAGTAGTCTCCATCCAAGGTCCAGTGAGTGTGTCAGCTTTCCTCAGCCTTTTATTCATTTATCAGTTGTCATGAAAATGCAACAGGTTCAGACTTCAGTCTCTTCTGTGCATTGTAAAAATGTCTCATCTATACTGGCTTAAAAGTTCAGTCTGACACACAGGACCAGATTGGCCCAAAGCTGTGTGCCTGGTGTCTCTGTCCTGTAGCTCCTCACTGAACCCCACAACCTTTAAACCTGAGCCCCACATGTTTCTAGTCCTCAGAAATGCTGGTATTGTGATGAAACAGAACTGAACTTAACGTTGGAGGAAGGGAGGAGGGAGGAGGAGAACCCCATTAAAAGACGTATACGCGGGTGCATCCTGTATTGGTTATGGCAACTTCACAGGCAGCCATGTTACCTTTTACAATGAGCTGATGGGTTCGCAGTGTTTCCTGCTTTTGGCACATTTCTACAAAAAGTCCCTACATGTTTTTAGTCAGCAGTGAGCACACAGGGAATGACTGTTTTTTTTTTTTTTTTAACTTCTCTCTTGTGTCAGATCTTTCATAAACCAAACTGACAAGTCTGTCAAAATGAAGCAGTTAATGCCACTCAGAAAGACCTGAAGCATTTCAGATTCATCTCTGAATGTTACAGTATGTGATACTGACTTTAAAAGACACCTGCAGCCTCAGGCAGCCTGTGGCACAGTAACAGTAACTTCATTAACACAGGGGTGGGTCAGGATCTGACTGTAAACTATGTTTTGTCCTTTTCTTACACATGGTACAGGTCAGCTGTTTACGCACAGATTTCAGGTTTATGCCTTGGAATAGTTTGTAATGATTCAGCTCTCTCTGGATAAATCCTGAGTTGTCTGATTTATCCAGATGTTACACACATTTATCCACACACTGTCCCCAGCAATTTCTAACAGATGAGTTCGCACTTCTGTCAAAAACATATTGATTCTCCTGTAGCTGCCTCTCTTTGATCTGAACAGCTATTTCCTCCGTAGTACCTGCTTCTAACATTGTACTCACTCCTTCATCTGTCTGCTCATTTTTGACTTGCTAATATGTGTTACTCTTGCTAGAATGCTGCACATTAAATGAACTGACTGTGTCTTTGTTCATAAATTAGTGGATGACCTGCCAAACTTTACATTCTTATCTAGGAGGCCATTCCACTTCCTGTCACTCTATCTTTATTAACGGGCTACGTACCACAGGCCTTTAAGACAGCAGTAATTAAACCATTATTTAAAAAGCCTTCTCTTGACCCAGCTGTCTTAGCTAACTATAGGCCGATCCTCTCTGTGCTTGTCCTGTTAGACCTCAGTACAGCATTCGATACCGTTGACCACAATATTTTACTGCAGAGATTAGGACATACCTTGGGAATCAAAGAAATTGCGTTGCAGTGGTT
>VUQI01025088.1:2975-27590 GCA_015106735.1 Paratilapia polleni | reverse complement strand
TACCAGTGTTGTTGTGTAATAGGTACAGGTGGCATGGTGGTTAGCACTGTTACCTCACAGCAAGAAGGTCCTGAGTTTGAATCCACCATCTGGCCAGGGCCTTTCTGTGTGGAGTTTGCATGTTCTCCCCATGTCTGCGTGGGTTCTCTCCGGGTACTCCGGCTTCTTCCCACAGTCCAAAGACATGCAGTTAGTGGATTAGGTTAATTGGTAATTCTAAATTGGCCGTAGGTGTGAATGTGAGCGTGAATGGTTGTCTGTCTCTCTGTGTCAGCCCTGCGACAGACTGGCGACCTGTCCAGGGTGTCCGCTGCCTCTTGCCCCACGGCAGCTGGGATAGGCTCCAGCCCCCACCCACGACCCTGAATAGGATAAGTGGGAGAAAATGGATGGATGTTTGTTATTGTTAAGATACTTGAGAGTGTTTTGTTTTAACTGTAAGTTGTATGTTTTAAATCATTTCTGAAAACCTTCTAACCCAGGCCTGGCTGGCCTTAGCCTCTGTTCTGTGTGCATCTTCCTCTCCTATGTTAATTGATCCTTTATCCCTAGACATCCACCTCCCGATAAACCGTCATGTCTGCGTAAGAGGAGCGTTTTTTTTTTTTTTAATTTTTTTTTATTTTTTAGATGTGTTCGGGTTAAACACGCACATTAAGGCATCAGGTGAAACAGCACTCAACTGACAAAATATGATTTATCTGAAAGGTGGGTGGGCGATACAGCCTCAAAATTATATCACAATATTTCAAAGAAATTTGCAATAATGATATTTTTGACGATACAGAAAAAAAAATTTGAACGACTGATCGGCGATTGCAGCTTTCAGGCAACAGCATTTATTAGTGCAAAGAAAACGAAAGGCATTTTCCCTCCTTCTTTTCCATTGAGCTACTTTTACTGATGATGGACTAAGTAATTCAAAGTGTGAATCTATTGCCACAAGGTGCCAGCAGCAGTGGCATTACAGTGCAGTAGTAGTGACACAGTATAAGTCAAATGTAAGCACAAAAGTAGCCTAGTTAGTGTTTTCCCTGGAAACTTTAAGTAAAAGTATAACATGACTGCTTAACGCTTTAGTTTAACAATAACTAAAGTAACGTAACCTTGTAACTCTTCAGGAGCCTGCACAATATTACCACATCATAAAACTGAAACTGAAAAATATTTTCTACCTGGGATGCTGTACCTCAGGTTGAGCTTTTTAGCCAGTTGCTTAAAGCCCTCGTTTACCACCACGTACCTGTCCGTACCTGTGGGACATGTCTGGGCTTGCTGTGCGCACTACGGAACATAAACACATGGCGTCTCTATCATTGATATCACATTATGACACTTTTTTATCACATAAAAATTTATACTGGTGTTATCGTGGACAATATGACACAACCCTAATTTTAAAGTAATGGCATTATTTTTACATAGAAAAGGTTTTTGCCAGTCAATGCGGGGCAGAAAGCTGGTCATGTGGCTGCATATACATACTCTTCTCATCATTCTTCTCATATATGCATTGTCTTTTTATTTTATGACAACACCGCACTGCCAAAAAACATGTTTTTTTTTGTTGTTGTTTTATTTCATTCTTTTTTTTTTTCTTCCATTAGTCGATACCTTTACACAGATCCCCAGCACTGCAACATGACCAACTTGTTACTCAGGTTACTGAAAGATGATTTAAAAGAGTATACATGTGCAGCCCGCCTGGCCGGGCTGGAGTACGACGTAACGTCAGGGAAGAATGCCATCCTCGTAAGTAAGCAGTTTGAAGTCTGGAGGGAAGTGGGGGAGCCAGTGGAGGCTCCACTCTGAGGCTTTAACAGGGTGAAAATGGCTTGGTGGTTGTGGTTTCTATACTCCGATTGTGTGACACGTTGTCCTGCTTGTCCAATCTGAGGAATCTGGTACTGCATTCGCCTGCAAATACCAAAGTCACAACTAAAGGATAGCTGCAGACTGTCCTTTAGAAATGCTATGAAGTACTGTACTAGCTACTAGCTAACTATTTCTACTTAAGATGACATGATTAAAGTCAATGAATCATGTAATGGAGAATTACTTCATTCCCTTTTTTTTTTTAAATTGCTCTGGCATTCAAACATTTTCATTTTAAAAATATGAATGATTTTATGCCCCTGTGGCACTAAAATTTAAGGCTTGTACAAACTTTAAGGATACACCAAACTCTGCCTGTGTAATTCTGTTTGGGGCTCTTTGCTGCTATTGTTGTGCATCTGTTCTAAGAGTTATACAGGCAGTGAATGGAAGGGCATCTCTGCCATAGAGTATAAAGAATAAAGTCAGTTGAAGCAGATACCCTCACTATTTATGTATGTGCTGATGGATGTTGGAAGTGGATCTGTGTCCAGGAGGTTTGACATCATTAGGAGTGGCTTGCTAAATTAGCCATCTTTTTGTTTCCTTGATTTATGAATCAGCAGCTTGCTCAACTCTGTGTGTGTGTCAGATTTAATGTTGCACATCAGAGTAACGGCCTGAATGAATCTGGTTTGCAATGGTGGCATTTTTGCTCTGTTCTTTCAAACTTTCTGACTGTGACACTAACACTCTGCACCCCTGGTCATGACCAAGTAACCTGCGTTCATTAGCTCCCTTCTCACCTGTGAATTCATGACTGGTGTGTCCTGATAGGGGCTGTATAGCTGTGTGATGCCCTGTGGGTAATTGATGTGAGTCAGCGGTATTGGTGTGCCGTGCTGGTCATTTGTCAAGGTTAATGGTGTTAGGAGAGATTACTTTTAACAGGTGTAACCGCAGGGACTTGGTGACAAGGGGGGGCGAGGAATGGGATGAATGTGAGAGTGTAGCCATGAGAGGTTTTGCTGAATCATGAAGGGCCATTAGATGTGCATGATATTAGAAAATTGAGGCTTCAAATAACCTTGACTGTTCTTTTCTATTTTAAATACTTATTTGGAAAGAAAATCTTTATCAGCCCTTGACATTTGTTCTGTCTCCCTTAGAGACTGATTTAAATATTTACAGTGCATAAGATGAAATGATGCTTCTTATACAGACTTAATCGGTTTTGTCATATTTATGCCCAAGCACATACAGAGAATTTAGGTGGCCCATTGTTTTTTTTTAATATATATAAGCCTCTAGACATTTAGTCCAAGATTATTGTTTACCCTGAGGAGTAAGACTAATCTGTAAAGTGATATTTTCTTCACAACAATCTGGCCAGCCCATGATTGAGTTAAATGGACACCACTTTCATGTATTCATGGTAGCAAATAAATGCGAAACCTTCAAATCGATACATGAGCAAATGCTAGCCATTATGCTAATAGGCTTACTGTATTCTTTTGTTTGTTGATGATGTACAGCCTGTCTTTTGTCACTGTTTGCTGCAGCTGTCTGTTAAAGGTTACAATGATAAACAGCACATCCTGCTGAAGAAGATCATCGAGAAGATGGCCACCTTTGAGATAGATGAGAAGCGCTTTGACATCATCAAGGAAACTGTAAGTTCAGGCTAATTGACTCAGAAATTCATTGATAAACTTAATTGAACCCACTGGTATTGAGAACCTTTCGATTCTGCTGTAGAGCACAGGACAGTAAAGCCCATCAGATAATCTGCTCTAGTTTTGCTTCACTCTTCCAGTCTTGGTTTTGATGGTGAACTGATTCTGCCATCTCTCTTCCTGCAGTACATGAGGTCTTTGATTAACTTCAGAGCTGAGCAGCCTCGCCAGCACGCCATGTACTACCTCCGTCTTCTAATGACTGAGGTCGCTTGGACCAAAGATGAGCTCAGAGAGGGTCTAGATGGTGAGACTCTTAATGTTTGTCTTCTGTTTCAGAGTCCCAGCAGGTATGTTTACTGCCTGCTTTTTCTTCTGTGGACCAAACTGACTTAAGTGAAATGCAGAATAAACACATAGCCAAGCCCTTCTTCAGGCTAGAGCTGAACAAATAAAGAGTGGGCTTTGAATTAGTTGCATGAGGTTAAATAACATAGTATCTACAGTGAAAAATGTATAGCCGTCATTTAGGTTCCCGGGTGTTTAGGGCACAGTGGATAGAGGGCTCTCCTCTTACCTTGGGTCTTTTCTTTTCAGTTTTTCTCCTTAAATTCTCATTTAAATGCTGAAGGTATCCTCCAGCAGATGCCTCCCTAGCTGCAGTCTTTCCTGTGCACAGCGCCAGTCTGGAGCTTGAAGGCCACATTTTTAACCACGGCGCATTCTCACATTCACATGAGACTCAATTAACCTGCAGGTCAGGGCCTGGAGCTCAGTCAGCTGGGCCTCCAATTACCACGGCTTGTTCCTTTATCAGTTCTCTTACCCCGCTGTCTGCTGTCTGGGGTCTCTGAGGCTCTGTCAGTCTCCTGTTTCCTACGGTGTTGGTGCTGCCACAGGCAAATAATCCTTTAGATAAAGTGTTTGTGTCCTGTTGTAGCCCATCCATGAATCGGAGTCGGACATTGTTTGAATTTAAACTGAACTCTTTAAGTATAATTTTTCTGGCTGAACTACCATGTAACGTGACGTATTCCTTTGTTCATGACAGGAAGGCTGTCCAATGAAATCACCACACTCAGCAGTTATTCTTTCAATCAGTCTTGCTACCAGCCTTGGAAAATTGCTCTTTGATTGATTGCTGTTGTCTGTGATCTGTATTCCAGATGTAACTCTCCCACGCCTTAAGGCCTTCATACCTCAGCTGTTGTCACGGTTACATATTGAAGCCCTTCTTCATGGCAACATCACAAAGGAGGTTTGTCTGGAGTCACTAGTCTTTTTTACTGCCAGCTCAGACAGGTTAAATTTTCCTGCGTCTATGGTGTAATAGATTTCTAAATTGGCAATAGTATAGCTTTCCTCTTTCATGCCTACTTTTGTGACATGTTCATGCCTTTTTCTCAGTTTTTTCTCCATGAATATAAACTAACTTTTTATTCTAGCAACATTTCGCACACCTACCTGTTTAATTTGGTCCTCCATTCATATCTCAGAGGATTATTGGCTCTTACGAGATCCTATAGTCCAATTACACTTTTGTATGAGGCCCCAGCAGTCATAGATCCAGCCTTATCACTTGTGATGATGACAGAGTCACAATCTGGTGGAGGGAGAATTAGACTCATAAAACGATTTGTCATCATCAAGCTACAGTACTGACCGGCTTCTGTAACAGCAGAGGATGGACTGACCAAGTGTTTTATCTGTGAAGTCTTGTAGTATGAGGCATTATGAAGGCCGAGGAAGCAGGTAGTAATGTTCTGATGCTGAGGAGTTAAAGTAAAAGCAGCCAGTTAGACAGATGTTAACAAGACCACAGAAAACACTGATTTAGCTTTAATTCGTTGAACAACTAAAACAATCACCATATGGAACATGTACTATACCACCCCTCTCATATTTATGTAACATAATTCCCAACTTTTTCAGACTTGGATGCTACACTGACAACTGACAGACTTTGAGTCCATTTGTTGACTAAAGTACACCCCGTTTACAGAATCCACATAATCAATTTTCTAACAGGGTTCCCCAGATCCTTAGAGCATTATTTTATTAAAACATAGGACATATCAAATTTTGGACCTCTCAAGTAAAATAATCTTTTTAGGTCATAAAATGTCTAATACTTCATGTATCTAATTGGCACATTTTTGTATTACCACTTATTTTTTGTAGATTTGCGTGTTATGTCAAGCATTCATGTATTATGTACACTGTGAAACCACAAATGGATGAAAAAAGTTGCAGCTAGCAAGATGGGGAAATATAAGTAGTAAAAACATGGCTCCAGTTAACAACTCTGAGGCAATTTACAAGATGTCCAAAAACTGTTAAAATGAAGTCATTTACAAATCATCTTCTTCTGGGCCACAGACTGGTAACACTGGACATTTAACCACAATGCTGTGGACATTATTGTTCATTAAGTATTGCACTTGGAAACCCTGAGGACTGAGGTGTTGTGGGGTCTGCATGCTACAAGTTGACACTATTTCTGCTAATCAGATGATGATACTCATGTACATTTCAAAACTATGTATCCTGAATCTGATCACTTAGTTTTGGCTGAGATAAAACATGTATAACATTGCATTGCTAGATTTGCAATTGTTCTGATGTGGAAATTGCATTAATTTTTCTTTGTTTAGGTCTTAAAAAGCTTTGATTTTTAAAAAGTGTGCAGCAACCCTGATTTGAGGAACTTTATGCATGTATCACTGTTCAGGTGGGTCAGAAATTCCTAAAAGCTTGGTAATGTAAATGACCACAGGGGTTTTGGTCTCACTGTTTTTGTCCTATTTTTTTTTACCAAATATTAAAGTATATAAAAGTGTCTGAGTGAGGTCAGTGGATTCTCCTTCAGAAACCTTGTTTTTGCCACCATGCTAACGGCTTCTTTCTGTACAGCTATACAGTCTGTTGCAATTCAAACTAACAGCTCTGCCACAAATGTTTCCAAAGTTGATAATGTGGAGTTTTTGCAGGAAATTCATGAGGGTGGCAGACACAATGTCTAGACTGTATATCAGTACAGTATCAAACTACTAATGACACATAGTTTAATTAACTTCTACCGCAGTATCAACTCTATGACAGAACAGTTGTTTTGAATTGCATTAGATCCTACAGGTGTGCCTAATAAGATGAAGCAACACAAGTTCCTTTCCACACCTCACAAGCATTAAGCTAAACTCAATTAAGTTTATAGGTGGTGGTGGAAAGAGCAGTGCAATATACCTGCGCCATCACTTGGTGACAAAAGTTGTTAGTTCATATGGTTCAATGTCGAGTCATGTAGAATCCAGAGCCTGTTGCCCGGTTATTCTGAGTAATGTACATAGAAACATGTTGGTAGGTAAAATAAACTAGAAATTCTTGGAGAGGGCTACACATTTAGTAAGAGTCCAGTTACTCTTACTCAAGAGTTTGTGGACTAAAATGTTTTGTTTTTTGTCTCATCTGTCACCTCTCTAGTCTGCTCTTGACATGATCCAAATGGTGGAGGACACGCTCATTGAGCGCGCTCACACAAAGCCTCTCCTCCCGAGCCAGCTGATTCGCTACAGAGAGGTGCAGATTCCAGACGGTACGTCTTCTACTCCTCCAAACCCCTCTGCATGCACACAGACACAAGTTAAGCTTTGTTAATCATCATCTGCCTGTCATGGCTGTCTCGATGACGACCGTACAGACGGGTTCTTGTCCAGCACTCTCGCCCTCATCATCAGTGACGCCATCGTGCATTTGTAGAGAAAAGATCTGATAAATTCGGCATTGCACATTTACCTCAAAGGAACATAATGGTCACCGAGTGGAAACGGACATCACGGGCTAAAATACGTACACACCTTAGCGTCAGCAGCTCAAGCATTGAACACACATCAGCAAAGAGAGGTACCGGCGCTGCCTTTCACATTACATTAGGAAAGTTGAATGATGTGGAGAAGAAAAGCAGAGCTGCGTGGGGCCACCTGGAGAAAAATCCTGTGTCTCACTGAGGGATTTTCCAGGCTAGGTTCCAGACTGCCAGTCAGAAGCAGAACAGGACGACATATAGGATGTAAACACAAGTTTCCCGTCTAACAAACATGTTTTTACTCCCTCACCTGAAAGCTTTAGGCCTGAAAGATCTCATAAATGTGGCCAGTTAGACATCCATCTTTGGTAATAGTAATGTGTAATTCAGATGCAGTTAAAAGGTTTTTCACTCTGATTGACAGGTTGTTTAGAATTAACACTAGAAAACAGCTAAATAAGTAAACTTAGATTTCTCCTGCTGTAGCAAAGGCTGCAGACTTTTGTATTAAAGAAAAGTCAGCAAAATTAAATGTATTGCACATTTAATCCATGACTTTGGGCAGTAAGAAAATGTGCTTGATAAGTAATATTTAGAGCACCGTGGTTCTTTGGCATAGGGGTGGAAGTGGTTGGCACGTTCACCTCACTGCAAGAAAGTTTCAACCTCCTGATCGGCTGGAGTATTTCTGTGTGGAGTTTTAATGAAAAACTGAAACTTTCACACATCACATTAGTTCTTGGATTATTCGAAAGAACGTCTCCGCACAAAATGTTCAGCTATTGCTTTTTCCTCTGTGTTTTTTAAATTGTTTGCTTCTTCAGGATCTGCATCAGATGCATACAGAAACTGATTAGAGATTTATTTTTCTCATCAGTTCTTGTCAGAGCAAATGTTCTTCCTCTCTCATGATTACAGCATAAACATATATTCTTGTGTTCCTGTCAGGGGACTGGTATGTTTACCAGCAAAGGAACGAGGTACACAACCATTGTGCCATTGAGATCTACTACCAGACAGGCATGCAGACCACCCACGACAACATGCTGCTGAAACTGTTCTGTCAAGTCATCTCCGAGCCCTGCTTCAGCACACTGAGAACCAAAGAACAGCTGGGTGAGCCAGCAAAACACGATAAGGCGACATATATGTATCACGGGTACCATTTTCCAGAGTAGTTCTAGTGTTTATACAGTCAGAAAAAAATGTGGCAGCTGTCCTAAATTTGCTGCTAAATTATAAATATTTTTAATTATCATATTATTCATGCATTTCATTGAGAATTAAGCTGCAATTAAATTTTTGAAGTGCTGTCAACCATGTTGTTTAATAACTTTAGGAATGAATGGATCGTACTTCTTCACCACCACAAGTATTGCTGTCATAAGACTTATTAAGGAGAAGGGAAAATTTTTATATATAATCCTTTTTTATTTTATACTGGGCCTTTGTGCAGGCCCTCAGTTCATCTTCTGTCTGAAACAATCTGTTTAGCTCCCTTCCCCCTCCCTTTAAACCAGCTTTCTTCTGATTGGCTGCCCCTCATAAACAGAAGGTTTGAACAGTAGGTGGGTGGGGCTTCTGTGCTCACAGCAAGAGAGGGATAAAAGCATAATGGGTCCACTTCAAGACAATTAGATATAAATAAAAATATTTTTATACCCCTAAAACTGTGAAATTAGTTTGGAACAAAATGGCTTTTGAGTAGTTTTTCTGCACTGACTTCCTTTTCTGAGCTCTTTACTTCCTCTCTTTACCCCCAACTTTACCAAGGCTACATTGTGTCTAGTGGGGCACGGCGGGCTAACGGAGTGCAAGGCCTGCGCTTTATCATCCAGTCAGAGAAGGCACCTCACTACCTGGAGAGCCGTGTGGAGGCCTTCCTGTGCACCATGAAGAAAGCTGTGGAGGAAATGAGTGAGGAAGACTTCCAGAAACACGTCCAGGCCCTGGTCACCCGCCGCCTGGACAAACCTAAGAAGCTGTCTGCTGAGTGTGCCAAGTACTGGAAACAGATCATCTCTCAGCGCTATAATTTTGACAGAGGTGAGGCCTCCCAACAGTCTTCACCTCCTTGCTAACTCTTAAGTTTAGTTTGAAGGCCAGATGCATCCTTCCCGATCTACCAGCTTGTGTAACACAGAAAGTTCTCGAGAGTTATCAATATTTCGGTCAGTCCCAGAGGTGAGCAGGAGGTTGCTTACAAATTGGGATCAATTAGAGGTAAATATGTTGTAAAATGTGAGAGCTTGTAGATGTGATGTGAGAACTTGTAGATGGACACATCTGAGCTACAAGTGCTGAGATGTGTTAATCACATGAAGTGGCTCAGAGGTGAGCTAACTGGCCTCTTTTACTGCCAACATGGGGGCAAACTGAGTGAGAAGACACTGCTGGACTGTCTGTCAAATATCAAAGCTAAAACTAATGTCAGGATAGCATATTTATGCTAGACAGCTAGTTAGCGAACATACAGTAGTTACCAATAGCCAAAATGCTGGTTCACTCTTGTTTTTGCTACTGCACCTAATAAGGAATGAGGGATTTTTGGTGTTTGTGTTTTACTCCTTAATCACGGTGCTAATGTACCAAAACAAAGCTCTAAGTGTGGATCCAGCATTCCAGGGACAGAAAGACCACTCTGTCTTTTGCTTTCTGATTGGTTGACCTTCCCCCTGCTCTGCACTCTCACATCTCACCTACAAGTGCTAGTTTTGCAGCCCATCTCCCACAAGAAGTGTTGCAAAAGTCAAAGTATGTGAATTTATGACCTGAGAGGGTGCGTTTGAGCGGTCATATTCACTGATTTGAGAGGTTGTAATCACAGTTTGTGGTTGTAAGTACTAAAGAGATAAATGAGTAAAACTTGAATTACAAGTTTGCAGCTCTCAGTATATTTGTGTGAATATCAATCTACACATTTGTGAATATTTTTTCTGTAACTCTGGAAATTTAAAACACAAGTGTGTGAAACATTCTTATGAGTCAAAATTTCAAAATACAAGTTAAAAATGTTCTACACATTCTCACATTTTATTCTACAAGTTCTCACATTTTTCAGTATATTTACCTTCATATTAAAGCCTGAAATAACTGCAGCCACAGCACACCTCTCCCATGCAGCACTCTCCTGAGTGCTGAAATGGATTCATTGGTTCACTAGTCATCTGCCTAAAGCCCTGAGTGATGACAGCAATGTAAGGCTGCCAGGGGAGCGGTGGTGCTTACTGACACTAGCTGTGTTAGAGGAGAGGGGGTGTCAGGAGAGCATGAGTAGCTAACACCCTTAAAATCAAGGGCACTCCGTTAATAAGTTTAAGGTTTCCAAAGATTTGTTATCATCCTTTAAATTTGGTCAAAAAGTTGCTCATTAGATTTTCATGAAAATGAAAGTGTTGGATATCAAAATGTTCCACAAACAAAACTGAACTCATTTTTAAACATCCAGGTGTTGCAGAAATAACTCTGACTTTTATCATGATGGCTCACTCTCGAATCAACCTGTGGAACTGAGTAGTATGTTGCTGCAGTATGTAGCATGTTTTTCAAGTCAAACTGAGTTTGGGAAGTGATGGGAACTAGAGGAAGGTAACAGACTGGAAAGCAAGCCAGGCGGAACCAATCTTCAGTCTTGCTTTGCTGCCCAGGACGGAAAAAAAGGAGAGCCATGCGGAAACAGGAAGTGGTCATACACTGCCAAGAGAAGGTGTTATTCCGTCACAGAGTGGTCACCTGCAGAAAGATTGTGCAGGTGCATCTAAAAAATCCAGGGAGGTTGCCGGAAAGAAAGTGACCATCAACTAAGATGAAAGACTGTCTAAGAGAAAGTTGAGTCACTGATGCTGCTAGCCTGGGTAGCATTGTCTTTGTGCTATGGGTGGGCTGCCCATTCACGTGTGACTCCGTTATTTAGTTTTGGTGATTGTACTTGTCAGATTGTTTGTGTAAGCACAGGGAAAGGTGATTGTAACATGTAACTATTAACTGAATTTAAGTTACAGAACATTTGAATCACTTTATTTACAACAGTATGTTATAGGCTTATGTGGAAAGTGGTTGAAAGTGGGCTACACAATTTAGCTTTCCTTTGAGCAGTTTGTAAATATTTGGGTAAATATTTTGTTAAAGTGCAATATGAATTTCATACACTGCAGTTGATGTATTCATTATTGTGATAGAAGTGGCCTTTCATTTTATTTGAATTTAATGAAGAAAAATGTTCAGGATTGGAGTGGAATAGTTTGAGGTTGGATAGCTCACAATATTTACAGATGTGTAGTAACATGCTTATTTTTGTCTCTTTTTGTTTTCTGGGTTTTGTGTTCAACGGTTTTTCACCTACGACTAAGTAATCTAATGACCTAATGACTAGTGACTAGTGTCAGAAGAAACAAATGGATAAATAGAATCATCTAAGTGAACTGTGAAGTTGAACAGCTGAACTGTTGATTAAAGAAGGAAAGAAGGGAAAATCCACCTGGTCATTGAGTGAAATCCAGTTAAACACCTTTGGGTAGATGCATCAGTCTCTTTCAAGTGGGGAAGCTGCACAAACTTGGATAACTTGACACGCACACACACACACGCACGTTAAGTCAATGCGTGCAGAGATCTGACAATAAACTTGTCCGTACACCCGCACACACCCAGACACATCTGTGTTGCAAGTGTCGGTTATATGTGGAGATGCTTACGCAAAACTATAGAGAGGCAGACTCAACCTGATGCGAATCTCATAATAATGATAATAGTGTAATGCATCAATGGAGACATGAGCTAAAAATTACTAGTGGCACAACCGTACTTGACTGTACTTTAGTTCTTATTTTTTGTATAAATTGTATTTTCCATATAATGGCCTCATATAGCCAAACCTGATCTTCAAAATAAGCCAGTGGTTTTATTCTTAGGCCTCAAAAAAGACTAAGCTCATCCTAGAGCTGAAACTTGATTTGTCACATGTTCTCTAATCTTTGGTAATGTGTTAAACATTCACTGTAGATGAAATTACCACTGAGCTGGTAATGTTTTGTTGTGAGTTTCATTTTGGGACTGAACCACTTAGGGTTGCATTTAAATTAATGTTTGATGTTTTATGAAATTGGGAGCTTAGTTTATTAAATTGGTGTATTAGTTTTAATGCAGTGAGACTGCCCTAACCTACATGTTGATCTTCATTGCTCTTGCCTTATCATGTCCATTCTTGTGCTTGCATAACAATGTGTAATGCTGGGTAGCTATGTCTCAGTAACAGACTGTCAGACAAGCAGCAGTAAAAGTTTTGAGACCATAAAACTATTAATCTAATTCACCCCCTTTAGACTAAAATGTAAAGTTAAGGTAGTTAAGGTGAAGACACACCCGAAGGCTTTTCCTAGAAGAAATTTGAGTACTTGTGGAGTACAGATGTATTTGTAACTACAAGGGCCTCGTGTTTATATAGCAAACTAGCAATTACTGCGTGCAATTGAATCTCTGTCATACACAGTTTTAGTAAACAGTATGTCTGAAATGTGTTGTCTCTGTCTTCTCTTAGAATTAGGAATCAATTTTGACCACATCTGGCAGAAGACTCTGACGGTGCTCCATCCAATGAAAGCAGCAGATGGCAGCATCATGAATGAGACAGACTTGGCTGGGCCTATGGTGTTCTGTTTGGCTTTTGGAGCAACGCTTCTCCTGGTAAATCATTTGGTTGATTTTTAGGTGAAAAATAAAAACAAGTTGAATTGGTAAAAAACACAAATAATAATGGTTAAAATAATAAAATAATGGTTTCTACATTGATAAAAGTGCCAAGTCTCAATTATAAAATAATTTGGGTAGATTTCTATCCGCGTGTAAAGGACTGTGTGGCCTTTTACACATAGTGTCCAAAGTATGGCCACATGTTTTACGGTTGTTGTCATACTGAGTAATGAAATGATGATCCTGTTGCTTCCATCAGTAATGATATTGTGCCAGTTTTATTCACAGTCGACTGTCTTCAAGTCATAACAGAACCATGATTATTTTCTACAAGACTTGTGCTCATTGGTCTGTGAGGTTCTTTACCTGTTTCTCACGTTAGCACCTGCTTCATTAGAATGTACCAAATTCATACCTTTGATATCCACAGTAATTTTTTTTTTTTTAGTTTGAGCCTCATTATAATCTTGCGTGATCACCTCTTTATGGACAGACAGCTCCACCTCAGTGTATATGGCTGCTCTCCATCAACTGAGTCATGCAAAGTGCTTTTTGTTCATCAACTAAAGTTGAAAACAACCCACAGCTGCTGTGTAGCCAAGTTACACTTATTTGTGCATGCTTGAAATTGGAAAATGGCTTTATCTCACACATAGTTCTTTCTGTGCTAAAGTAAATTCACTGAAATTAATGCCAAGACTTGACACTTTAATGTATTATCCAGTATTTTACTTCAAATTGAATGTGCAGAAGCACAGAGCATGTAACTGTCCAAAATACTTACAGTATGAACTGTAGGTGTGTGCAAGTCCATATCTAATTGTGTGGCTGGAACTTATTTTTTTTTCCCCCTCTCCACAGTCAGGTAAAATCCAGTTTGGTTATGTGTATGGCATCAGTGCGATTGGCTGCCTTGGCATGTACTGCCTCCTCAACCTTATGAGTATGACAGGCGTGTCTTTTGGCTGCGTGGCCAGCGTCCTGGGTTACTGCCTCCTCCCAATGATCATTCTCTCAAGTTTTGGAGTCCTTCTCTCTTTGCAGTGAGTATACAGGAAACCAGTGAAGTTAACGGTTGTTAATACAGCTTGTAAATCCAGCAAAAGGACTTATTTTTAAATATAGATCACACTACAAGACATCACAGTATCTAGTAGTTTAAAATCCGCCAAAGGGTTTTCTTGTATTTGTGTATTACAACCTCTAAATGAAATCATTTGGTTGTTTAATAAAATCAGCTAAACTTTTTGGTTTGTTGTATTGCAGGGACTTTTCCATGTATAAAAAAAATGATTAAATGCACACCTTCCACTAAAGGGAAACCACAAAGCCTCAAAAATATTTTACATTTTTTTAAAGTTGAATTTAATTTACTCAAGCTTATATTTTTGTTTATAAAATAACACAAACTGCAGTCAGACTAGTCATGCCTGCATGCATAGTCACCCCCGCACAAAAGACCCATTTTGAGCCAGGGAAAACCCCCTATGGTATCATGGAACTTTAATTAAATGAGTTTCACAAATATACATGTACATAAAACTGTAAACCCAGATATCTGTTAAAATAGTTGAGGCTAACCTCCTGCTTGCTTCTTGTCCTCTCCAGGGGCATGATGGGAATTATACTTACAGCAACAATCATTAGCTGGTGCAGTTTCTCAGCCTCGAAGATCTTCATCTCGGCGTTGGCCATGGATGGGCAGCAGCTGTTGGTTGCTTACCCCTGTGCTCTGCTATATGGGGTTTTCGCACTCATCTCTGTCTTCTGAAAGCTATAATTCATCAACAGTTTAAAATAACTGCTCCCCAGTTTCTGTAATGTCGGCCTAATTGGCACAAGTATAATTAATGAAATTATTGGCTAATAATGCTGTTGCTACAGAAAAGTGGAAGCTCCTGTCTAAATTGGCACCAGGATTTTTTTTTTCCCTTTCTTTTATTGGCCCCCACCTCTCACCACATTACAACTTGACCATCTACAAGCTGGAGTTCATCGTGTCACACATGACTCCTCTTCTCCTTGCTTCCCTCGTGCATCTTATAGGAGAGGACTGTCCTGTTGGGGGTGGGTGAGGGGGTGGGAGGATCTTCTATGGACCATGTTGAGCCTTAAATGGCCTCATACAGTCCTATGATTTTAAGAGCATGAAGGGGAAGGAAGGGGTTTGGATACAGGTGTGGAAAAAACATCACAGTTTTTCAAGAACATAATCGATCAACCCTGCAACCTAATTTGAATTCAGTGAAAATCCCATTCATTGTGGTTTTTGGAAAAGCTTTTATGAGCGTTTTCTGCCTCCCATAGATTTAGCAACAACAAGACTAAGGGAAACACCCACTTTCATTCTGCACAGGACTACATTAACAAAGAAAACAGACGGGTAGTCTCCTCCGCAACATCATATTTTCTCCAAAACTGAGGAGCCACAAACCCTGTCGTCTGTCACAATTTTTTGACACGAAAGACCGCTGCTCTGCTATATCTCATGTATTTTATTATATTCTTTGGAGATTAATTTGAATTTTGATGCCTTTCAGGAAGACACAACTACAGTTTGCACAAAAGCATTGTTCCAAAACCAGTTTGATTAAATACTGAGGATTGATATTGTGAGAGGTGCTGTATGTGTGTAGGTACAGATGTCTCTATAGGTTTTTGTTAATATTTGTATCCCTTTTCATCTCTTAAATCTTTATTTTTAGAGACGACTCACTTGATGCTTTGATGTGTCATCTGTTGTTTTTGTCTTCTCATGCACATTAAAGTTGTTTTTGAAGGTTATCGGCTGTGTGACTAAATGGTACATTGTATAGTTAAGGTGATCATTCCAAGAAGTTTAAAGAAAGACTGGAAAAACCATGGACCCCTTCCTTTTTTTTCTGTGGCAGAGAAAAGGTCAGCATGGTGTCTTCTCAACAACTTCCACAGCTATTTATAACAGCTGGTTGGTAGATCAAAGGATATCTTCTCTGTTCTTTGATCCACACCGCTGTCATTTTAATTTCGTCATAGGTTCCCTCCAAAGTTTAAATCAGGGTTTGTAACTGTGTGGAAACTCTGTCTAGATGTATTCTCTATTGACCTACAGTGCTAAAGCTTAGCCAAGTGAGGGCACTGTCAGCCTACAGCTACAGGCCCTCAGGTTCAGGTGTTTGGCAAAATGAAAAACCCAGCTGCAGCTGCTCTATGGTGTGTGAAGGACACTAGAAAAATATTACGTTAAAACCACACATGTTCTGAAACATAATGCAACATGTTTGTGGAAATGCAAGAATCTTTATATTGAAATAATGGGTTTCATGGAACTCAAAGCTCTATTTTTTTTTTTTCTTCTCCCCTTTTGGGTTTTCTTTGTTATAACACATTACACATGCATACACAGGGGGGTCCTTAAATGGATGATAACCCACTTATGATAGATGAAGAATTCAAAAATGAAAAAGACACGTTTTTTTCTATTCCAAAAAACTTAACATCAAGATGATACTTTGCAGTTCATGCAAACCTAACTGGAGTAGTCTGCTCACAGGCCTGTGTCAAATGGCCAAGTGTTTATATATCCATTTTGTGTATGTGTAGTCTAGTTTGTGTGTCAATTTAAAAATCAACCAGTATTTTCATGATGTTTTGAAACTATTAATGGATGAAAGTGTTTATATTGCACTTTCATGTGGATGCTGTTAGTTTCTCAATAAATAAGCATTGAAGCATTCTGTATGTGATAGAAGTGAACAGGATGTTGACATTCAAAAATCCTTATGTACAGTATTTGGGTTCAGAGGGTTTCCAGAGCTCGTGAGTTTCAGTATCGTGCATCTTGATTCAGTCAGAGGCATGGCCCGCTCTTACATTTTCCCTCTTGGGCTTAGAGAAGTTTTTTTTTCCCTTTTTCTTCTTCTTTCTGTCAGTAGTTACCGTGGGAATACTCCTCGCCTGTGGCAGTCCTGTGATAATGTTAGCATGTCTCATTTCCTATTTGTAAAGTAGTTCCTCTAAATCGTTTTAGTTGAGGTTTAATGTTTT
This sequence comes from Paratilapia polleni, assembly GCA_015106735.1. NCBI lineage: Eukaryota > Metazoa > Chordata > Actinopteri > Cichliformes > Cichlidae > Paratilapia > Paratilapia polleni. Next base: position 10,583 of record VUQI01025088.1, on the reverse strand, counting down.
GTCTCTGTTTTTCACATATCACAGCTGGATGCAGCATTAGCTGAGTGGTGATGGTTACTCTTAAAACTACATTACAATATATAGTTTCCTGCTGTTCCAAAGACTAAAGACTAATAGTTTACGAATCTTAATTGCACTCGATAACAAGACCACCAGAGTAAGTACTGTACAGAAGAGAATCACTTTTCCTGTTTTCATCACCACCTCAAACATTTACACTGAAGCGCCTCCGGATGACAGTGTTGAGTTACTGTCCTTTTGACTGACTGGAGTTTGTGTTTTTCATGTATTAATTGGCTATAGCCTCATATTTTCCCTGGTGCAATGACTGCATCCTCACTTCTGTTTCATGAAATTTATGGCTCACTGTGGACCAGATCATCCTGTACAAGGAACTTTAGCCAAACCCAACCATTCCAGTACTAGTCAGTACTCACACATTTGCTTTATTTTATTTTTGTCATTGACTTTTTACACATTTGGTTGCTTAGTTTGTTTCCTAATTACTTAAAATATCACATTTAATGGACCCTTTCACAGTATTTAAGTGTCTCAAGAAGGGGATTCATACAGTGTACTGTCACATTGTTGGGCACTTTGAAATCCTAATTTTTTTGTCCCTGTAAAACACCTATCACATGTGACAATACTTTTGATTAAATGAATAATTGTTGGAAATGGAAACTTTTTTAAGACATTAAAAAGAACGTGATATTAATCTTCATTTGAATAGATATATAATGTCATTAGTGCTGCTGCTGTTCTTCGTGACAGTGCTCCTACTGTAACTAATCCTAAAAATCATCTTCACCTACATGCTGTTTTAGGAATAGCTGACTGTTCTGCTTGTCTGTGGGGAATAAGGCCCACCATACCATTATGTCATCTAATGTTGGATAATCTCACCTCCATCTGGCTGGCCTGGGACACAGTCTGTCCTACCCAGCAAGCAGGCCTGGCTGACCAGTGAGCTGCAGCTAATGTTGAAACTGTCCCCTGCTCGGGCAGTAAGAATACACTCTATATATCCACTCTGAGCTTGAGAGAAATACTCAGAGTGAGAACAACCTTTGGGATGTCGAAAGAAGGGGAGGGAAACAGAAAGTAGTTTTACTGAAGAAAATATAATGAGGAAAATATTTAAACTTAGTTTCTGTTGTGAATCATGAATCTGGCATGCAGGTTAACAACCTGTAAATCCAGATTAATTTCAGCATCTACTTCCAAGTACATGTGGAGCAATGCTGTTGTTTTAGTGGAAAAATAGAGGTACGATGGATGTTAGTTTTTTTCAGTGTCATGCTACATTTATAACAAGAATTCTGGACATTAATAAATATTACTTTTTTCTATAAAATATGTAACAAAATAGAGTCAGCATTTCAACTTTTCTGAATATAAAGCCACATTGGAAACCATGTTTAGAATTATCCAAAAAAAAAAGTTGGTTTGCATGAGTAGTGGTTCTATGGGAAGAAATTCATCACTCAAAATGGGAAAAAAAAAATGGCATTACTGAATGATTTTGCAGGAATAATGCAACCACTATTTAAATGTTAAAGCCAGTCTGTTTGTAAATGACTGACAGCAGCAGATATAGCTGGATAACAGGTGTAGCTTGTGTAAGCAATGCACTTCAAAAAGCCTCAGAGCAATGATAGGCTGATTAGGATGTTATCTTCAGTGAGGCACCAGATGAGCGACAGGTGGAAATGTAACGATTGGTATTCAGCAACGCAGTGGCGCCTTTTAATGCATCTGCAAAGCCAACAGCACATGAATATTCACTGAGCAACTGTTAGCACAGCACTGAGTGTGATATGCTCCTGCACTTCATTAGGCTAATTGTCCTCCTCATTGTACTGTGAACTCTTCTAACAGTTGATTCAGAACTCAATGAACTAATGCAAACACTGCAAGGGCTTATCAGCCGAGTCTGGCTAAGTTGAAATGAGTAATGTGAGCATGTGTGTGTTCATGTTTGGCAGTTAGTGTAACATTTGTACAAGCACTGCTGTACAAGCATGTACTTCTGTGTACATATCGTATATTTGTGTGTTCTGAGGGAGATGCTCACAGGAACTCCTAATTCTCTGTGTAACAAATCATTAAAAAGATCTTGATCTTATTTGTGTGCAAAGACAAATACACGCATAAGCTAAACATCTTCGAAGACACAAAAGCACATACACATCAACATACACTCACCGGACACTTTATTAGTTACACCTTGCTAGTACCGGGAGGGACTCCCGTTTCCCTTGAGAGCTGCCTTAATTATTTTTGGCACAGATTCAACAAGGTGCTGAATCCATGATGATCCATGATGACATTACGCAAGCATCACACAGTTGCTGCAGATTTGTCGGCTGCACAACCATGATGCAAATCTCCTTTTCCACCACATCCCAAAGGTGCTCTATCGGATTAAGATCTGGTGACTGTGGAGGCCATTTGAGTACAGAGAACTCATTGCCATGTTCAAGAAACCAGTTTGAGATGATTCGAGCTTTGTGACATGGTGTGTTAACCTCCTGGAAGCAGCACATATCCCTTTATGACACTGTGGTCATAAAGGGATGGACATGGTCAACAACAATACTGAGGTAGGCTGTGGAGTTTAAACAATGCTCAGTTGGTACTAAGGGGCCTAAAGTGTACCAGGAAAATATACCACACACCATCACACCATCAGCAGCAGCCTGAACCATTGATACAAGGCTGGATGGATCGGTATTTTCATGTTCTTTACACCAAATTCTGACCCTACAATCCAATTGTTACAGCAGAAATCTAGGATCATCAGACCAGGCAACATTTTTCCAATCTTCTGTTGTCTGATTTTGGTGAGCCCGTGCGACTTGAGCCTCAGTTTCCTGCTCTTAGCTGACAGGATTTGCAAGCGGTGTGGTCTGCTGCTGTAGCCCATCTGCTTCAAGGTTTGATGTGTTGTACATTTAGAGATGCTCTTCTGCATACCTTGGTTGTAACAAGTGGTTATTTGAGTTACTGATGCCTTCCTATCAGCTCAGCGCAGTGTGGCCATTCTCCTCTGACCTCTTGACATCAACAAGACATTTTCACCCAGAGACCAGCTTTTTGAATAATAAACAAGCAAAAGTGGTTTAATTCCAAAATTCCTAACATCATAAGTTATTTTGCCCTGGTAGATCCACTGTAAACTGTACTGTAAATGTAAACTGTAAAGTTTTAATGCACATGTCAGGGTGCTCATTGTCTGCTTTCAAAATGAATGGTTCATTAAATGCAAACACTTCAAGAGAATGGCTCAAGTGGCTGTATGTGGCCCATGAAACAACAGCTGAATTTATGATCAAGCTCCACCGATTTAGATCATTCATAGTAGTTACCTTAGCTGCATACTGCAAATTTTATGTCACCTGTCACCATTAAATATTCTGCAGTTCTTTTCTTATATGGATATTTAAGAATAAAACTACTCTATGTGAAAAGAAATATAAAATTATGAATGAATTTGAAAAAAAAAAAATCTGTAGCTTAGAAAAACTATTGAGAAAAATCAGAATTAAAATCCCTTCAACAAATAGGCAAACAAACTAAAAGACTGCGCACATTTGAAGCTCTGATCACTTCACCAAGACAGATTTTTAAGCACTCTGCATTCTCTCAGCAAGAAATAATGAATCACTCCTGAGACGCCATTTCACTTTTCAAAGCATACTTACTTTTTGAAACTCCCTATGCAGCTGGGAACTATCCACAGTGTAGGAGAAGAGCTACTTTTCTCCTTCAGTTTTTCTTGCCAACATCTCCATTGCCTTCTCTTGATTATTCACAAAATGTGTGTTTACAGTAGTATGTAACTCTGTGACTATGTTTATGAAAGTGCTCTTCTCTCTGCCAAACTGGGGTTTTCAGCGTGGCAAAGAAAATTACCAGGTTTTCAATGGTTCATCATTGCAGTAGTCCTTACATGGAAACTGAGAAAGAAAGAACAATAAACTAGGTAATAATTTTACGTGTTTGTTGTATTACAATGTAGTATGTATTCCCATAATAGTTTCGTTTTGACACACATAATACCAAGAAATACTGAAAGACAAGACTACCCCCATGTAGTCTCTGTTTAGCCTCTTTAATCTGCCTGAAGGCCTTGTAAAATGTTCACTCTGGGCAGTGGAATTGTGTGCAGCTTCAGATCAGAGCAGCTGCAAATACTGGAAATCCATCTGGACTTGCTGGGCTGTTCTTATTCAAAATGCATGGCATAAGCATAATAATTCAAAACATCAGACTAACACAGCGAGCAGCAACTGAGCCGACGTCATATTTGGACTTTCATTAGCAGAGTTGTGAGTCATCATTTATATTCCATTACAGTATTTTCCTGGGAACTTTTGTGCCTACTTAAACCAACATGAGAGTCAGACAGAGGCGAATTTCCTTTATTGGGATTCAATCAGCATGACACACAAAATAGTAATTAAATATATAAATATTAGCCCCTTTTAAAAACTTAGACTCGCACATAAGACTGAATCTGGCATTGCACCTAGCTACAAATATTGTAATTGTTTAAGCCTTTGGGTTTTGTCTGTTGGTTACGTAAGAACCCTAAGCTATTGCAAAAATCAAAATCACAGACACTGTATTTGCACAAACAGAATGAAAGGGCTAAGTAAATGCTGGCAATGGTCCACATATACTCAAGCCACTGGCAACTTTTTAGAAGCAGTCCTTACATGCTATAATTTCAACATGCTCTTCATCACATCCTTATATAATGTATATTCTTTAATGGTGGAGCCTTTTTTTTTATTATTATATTCCTTGAACCACTACTGAGTATGTGTAGAGCACACATATTTGCTGTAAACACTGTGTACATTTTATACAGTATGTAAGTTGCTGTTGTCTAACAAAATAAACCCTTTTTTTTTTTTTTTACTTTACCATTTCACTGACATTTTTCTGTTGCATTTTTCGTCATAGCCTGGCCATCAGTTGGATTTATTCTTCATTGTTCAGTGAAGTAGGGATAACATCATGTCCATCATTTTAGGAGTTATGAACTCTGTAGCATATGCTATGTCAGCAGCGGTATCTTGAACCACTCTTTCTACCCTCCAGGAACCTGGAAGAAATTGGCAGCCTGTTGAAGAGCTGCAGATAGTTATGGACCTTATTGCAACTCTAAAGGGAAGAGCTCAAGCGGAAAGTGGTCTTGAATAACCTTGTGGCCTTAATTATTTATAAATGGACCTGTGACCAAAATGTTGGGTTTCACATGCTGAACCAAGAGGGGGAATAAGGAAAAAGACAAGCTGGAGAAAGAAACGAAAGATGGAAAAATGCAATATATACGTATATAAAGCTACAATATATAGGCTTTTAGGCTTACAGTATAATGTGATCTTCTGTTAACACAATTTTTCATCTAGCTTCAAAATATAGTTTTATAGTTCAGCTGTGACTCAGGAGATAGAGCGTGTTGTTTGCCAATTGGAAGACTGTCCCATGTGCTCTTGGGCAAGACACTGAACCCCAAATTAGCCCCCGATGCATCCATCGAAGCGTGGGGATGATAGTTAGAAAGCGCTTAAAGGCACAGAAAAAAACACTGTACGTGTGTGTGAAAAGTAGTAAAAAGCACTTTGAGTGCTCAGAGTAGAAAAGCGCTATATAAGTATTAGCCCATTTACCATTTTTATAAAAGCTTATGTAATTAGTCATGGCAATTTGGCCCTAAGTCCTGAATCTGGACAAGCTATGATATGAATAAATAACCTCAATAGCTTATTTAAATCTGACAAACCACTGTTTCCCCTTTTCGAATCCCAAGAAACTTAATAGTGAAATGAGTCAGCAGTTTATGTTAGCTATTTATTTCTAGAACTACAAGGAATGTTAAACATTTAAATATGACAACTAATTAAAGCATGTGCTCTGTGGGTGAACGTGCTCTGTGGGAGAACACACTCTGGGCGGCTGTGGCTCAGGAGGTAGAGCGAGTCGTCTACTAATCGGAAGGTCAGTGGTTCGATCCCTGGCTCCCCTAGTCTGCATGCCGAAGTATCCTTGGGCAAGATACTGAACCCCACGTTGCTCCCGATGCATTCATCGGAGTGTGAGTGTGTGTGAATGTTAGTAAGCACTTAAGTATAGATAAAAGTGCTGTATGAATGTATGTGTGACTGGGTGAATGTGGCCTGTAGTATAAAGCGCTTTGAGTACACAAAACTGAGTAGAAAAGCGCTATATAAGTACCAGTCCATTTACTCTGTACAGTAAAAGAAGAGTTTCCAAACTGTGGTAAGAACTCACTGTGTTAGGCAGCTGGCATTCCCCAGACTGCTAGGCACCTTGTTTCAGATGCGATTTAATTAGTTGAGTTTTTTGATGAGATGACTGGTGCAGTTCTTAATAATCTGTATTTGTAGTGATATTCATTTGTACATATACATCTTTACATGTGTGTTTTAATAATGATACATGAACACTCAGTGATTAATTCAGTGATTGAAAGGGGGAAAAAAGCTTCATTATGGAGCAAATCAAACTGTTTACTACACAGTAAGATTAATGGTTTAGTGAGATATGTTGAGCTTAAAGCAGCGGTGTCAAGCATACAACCTGTAAAGGGTCCATCCCACCGGATGTCTTTTCAAAGTGTTTCAAAGAATTTCAGCAAAGTCTTTAATAATTCCATCCATCCATTTTCTTACATTTATCCAATTCAGGTTCATGGGGTGCTGGAGCCTATCCCAGCTGTCATAGTGTGAGAGGCAGGGTACACCCTGGACAGGTCACCAGTCTATTGCAGAATTGAAATTAATAATTCCAATTTTTCAGTAAAATGCACTGCTGTTGCTGATGTGGTGATGCCAACATTAGAGAAAGTTGCTTGAATCTTAAAAAAGGTAAAATATACTGTTAAAGCTGTGCTATTATCATCTGTTTTCTAAATAGATGGTTCATTAATTTGGAATGTTTTTCCTTCTTTACACTAAAAGAATGAGGCAAATTTGGAAGGTTTCAAAGTGGGCTGTGCCTATCATGTTCAGAGCTTTGGTTTGAAAGTGCCACATTTCCTGATGACATTCTTTAAAAGCAGAATAAATTCTCAGGTGCAGGTATATGTTATATGAGCAAACCTTTTGAGCTGCATACTATATGTGTCTGATTTGCACCAATGTTGAAAATGAATTGAGAGGTAAATTAAATTTAATGTGCTTACAAGATTAACAGTTTTTTGCATTATGTGCATCACCACTGTTGTGTTTTTCTGTAATAATTTATATTCTTCACAGCTCTTGATGACCTATCCCTCTCTGCTAAGGAAGGCAGCACACACACTGTAAAAGAAAAAATCTGTAAATATACAGTACATGTACTGTGTTAAAATGAATTAACTTTTAAACTGTATTATTTTTCTTATTTTTTTCCCTATTTTTTTTAACCACGCATTGAATTTTACCATTTACCATTTGTGGAAACTTCCATAAAAACACGGATAATGAACTGACAGAAAATTACCAGAACATTTTCTGTTTTTTGACAGATTTGTTTTTGTTGTTGTTGTTGTTGTTGTTGTTGTTGTTATTTGTTTTTTTTTTTTTACAGCAT